>SOZI01000189.1:0-32159 GCA_006352295.1 Rhodotorula diobovata | reverse complement strand
CCGCATTGCGGGAGTCAACACGGTGCGCGTCGCGTGGGAGAAGGACGCGCTCGGGCAGTGGAAGATGACCGAGGTGCCCGACTCGCAAGGGTTCTTCAAGGCCGACCTTGTCCTCCTCGCACTCGGCTTCCTCGGCCCCGAGGACGCGGCCATCAAGTCGCTCGGCCTCGAGCAGGACGCGCGCTCCAACATCCGCACCCCGCAGGGCAAGTACCTGACCGGGGTCGAAGGCGTCTTTGCCGCCGGAGACTGCAGGCGCGGGCAGGTGCACCTCGCTTCATTTGCTTTCGCTGCACTCTTTCAACAGAGGCTGACACTCGCCCATGACGCCCGCAGTCGCTCATCGTGCACGGCATCAACGAGGGCCGCTCGTGCGCGGCCGAGGTCGACCGTTTCCTCGTCGGCGACACGCGCCTCCCGAACGCCGGCAGCATCAAGGTCCGCTCGTTCGCACCTGCCGTCAAGCACAAGTCATGCCAGAAGGCGAACAAGCCCTCTGTCGAGGTCGAGGCCGTCGCTGCTTGAGCGGGTCCTCGTGCAGCCGATCAAAGAAAAAAGGGCGACACATACTCTGTGCTTGCTCCCCCACCCGTGCTTTTTCTATCCCTCTCTCCTTTCGCACCCGGTGAACACGTGTTGTTGGTAGGGGACGCGGGCAGGTGTGGAATCCTCGGGCGCCTCCCCCGTTTCCTCCCGCGCGTCTGTTCAAGCTGTCTCCTCTGCGTGGTCTCTCTCTGCTGTGTAATGAGTGTCATGTCGCCCAACTTGTGTCGAGAGGTCGTACGGGAAACGTCAGCCCGGGAGTGCACAGCAGGTGGAGCAAAGAGCGAGAAGAGGCGGTCGAGGCGACCCCCTTTTTCGCGCCCTCGTCGACCGGCTTTTCGTCCGCCCGTCTCGAAGCAACTCGTCGACTCCCAACGCTGCCCTCCACGCGCGAGCGGGGAGCGGCTGGAGAAGGTCGGACCGGCTCGAGCGCGTCCGCCGTCTGAGCTCGCTCTCGTTCTCGCTCCCACTTGTCGCGGCCCGCACGAATCGAATCGAAAGCGAAAGAGGCGCATGGCATTGTGAGTCGCGGGAGTGTCTGCAAAAACGAGGTGCGAGGATTGTGGACTGCGGAGGGGCGAGAGGGGCTGCAAAGGGTGCCATGCGAGGACAGGTCGGGGATGGGGAGCGAACGAAGGGGGGAAGGGAAGCAAGCGTGCGTGCGAAAGGGGTGAAGGATGCGTAAAAAAAAGGTGAACGGAGAATGAACAAGCGGTGGGTCAAGCGAAGGAAGAGAGAGCGAGAGGTTTGCGAAGGGAGGCGGGCGCCGTCGACCTTCGCAAGTCGCCCTCGGGCGCGCGAGGTGCACTCACGCCGTGCGCGGCGCGAGCGGAGAGCGCGCCTTGGCACCGAGGCCGTGCGACCAGACCTGCTGCGACTGCTGCTGCTTGACGGCGGCGACGGCGAGCGCAGAGCAAGAGCGCAGAGCAAACGCGACTCGAGAAGGCGAACTGGCCTTCGGCCGGCCTCCGCTCGCTCTTGCTGCTGAAGCTCAGTTCACGGCACCTTACGCACGTTACCATCCTCGAAGCACCTCACTAAGCCTTCACATCCAGCCTTATCTGCCCCTCGCCTCTTTCTCGCCCCTCACGCCCTCCCCTTCCCACCCACCCACGGCGCCCGCGCCCTTCCCAGGCCTCCTACGGCCCCGTACGGCTCCTCAGCCGCTCCCGCACCCGGGTACGACACGAAGCCGTCCTGCGCGCCGGGGGAAGCGGCAGTCGCAGACTGGGCGCGCTTGGCGTTGGTCTCTGCCGCCATCTCGCGCACGATGGCCGCGTTGTGTGGGTCCGAGAGGCCTTTGAGCGGGGCGCCTGCGCGGGTGAGACGTATATCCCGGCGTGAGCGCGGCTCGGGGAAGTGCAAGAGAGAGAGAGCGGGAGAGAACGAGGCGCACCATGCTCGCCCGTGATGCACAGCGCCTGGTAGCCACCCTTCGAGTGCGTCGTGAGGATGTACTCGACCTGCAGAGAGGGCGCACCGTCAGCTTCAGCGCAGTCTGAGAGAGGCGAAGGAGATAACACACCCTTTCGTCCTTGGCGAGGCACCGGAACCCGTGCTGAAGGTCGACGCCCGTGTAGTGCGCAAAGACTGTTCGTTGAGGAAGCAGGCGAGTCAGCGCGAGTCGACGAGTTGGTAGACCCGAGCAGAGTCGCACCATCGGCCTGCAACTCCGCGTGCTGGTCGTCGACGATGAAGCCGTAGCCCTGGTTCGCCGCCGGGTCGCGTCAGCCCCGCTCGACGCCCAGCGGTCCGAAACAAAGGACAGAGGGGCACCTTGCGCGCATTGAAGAACTTGACCTTGCCGCGGCTCGGGATGTGCTCACCGCTGTCGAGCAGCTCCCTCAGCGAGGGCGTCGCCGCGCCGCGCCCCGCCGCTGCGCGAGTCGTCTGCTCGAGGTCGGGCGACGCCACGGCCACGGCCGCGGCGGCGGGGGCGGGGTAGGCGCGTAGCGGGAGGGCGAGCTCCGGACGGGGAACGTATGCCGCGGGGGGCGTTAGGGGCACGGGAGGCGAGGTGGTCGGCTCGAAGGGGAAGGGCGCCGATGTTGGGCCGTAGGGGACAAATGGCGGCGGCGCAAAGTGCGTAAAGTACGGGGGGCTCGCGGCTGCCGCTGCCGCCGCCGCCGCCGCCGCCGCGCTCGTCGCGTAGCTCGTGTAGGGGTCGACGACGTGCGGCGGTGCGCATCCCTCATAGACGGCCGGGAACGGGTAGCCGCTGAGCGGGTAGGCTTCCGGCGACGGGTAGGGGCTCGCGCCGGCGAGGCCTGACGAGATGGGCGGGGCGGGGTAGGGCGGCCAGGCGGCGGAGGACACGTCGACGAACTCGGCCTGGGAGCGGGGGGCGTACGGTGAGGGGTAGAGGAGCGGCGCAGGGTAGGCTGTCGACGGGAAGCGCGCGAGGTGGACCGCCTGCGGGGACGACGAGGCGCTCCCGACGAGGCGAGGCGAGGTACGGAAGACTTGTGTGGGGACGAGGCGGTGGGCGAGGTGGATGGGCACATGCTTCTGAGGGAGGTCCGGTTCGAGGCTCGACGAAGACGTGGCCGGGGTCACCTGCGAGTCGCTGCTCTCTAGGCTGGACGAGGTCGACGTCGCATGGCTGGCGGAGCGTGCGAGCGCCTCGGACGAGTTCGAGCGCACGCGCGGGTAGTGGGGTGTGGAGGCGGGACGGCTCGGCGGTTCCACAGCCAAAGTCGCGACGGGCTTGCCCGGGCTGTCGGGGGAGGAGCTGCGAGGGCGAGAGGCGAGTGGGTCAGTCGAGCGGTGACTTGGGAGGGCCTGGTCGAAGACGAGGCGGAGGTGAAGAGGAGAGAGAGGGAACGGGAGGACGCACGAACACGACGTCGAGCGAGCGCGAGCCATCGTCGCTGCTCAGGGTTTAGGGTCGAGAGACGCAACAAAGAGGGATGGCAGAGAGAGAGAGGGGAAGATAGAGGCGAGGCGGGAAGACTGCAGCGTGGTCGGGCGCGCGTCAAGCAGCTGAAATCGCCTGGCGCGCGAACGGGAAGGGAGGGGAGACGAGGGAAGTGCTCGGGAACCCCTCGAGGTCGTCCCGCCAATGGCGCGAAGGCAGCCTGCATAGGGTCCCGCCATCCTTCTGGACTTCTCGGCTTCTGCTGGAGAGGCACACTGGAGGCGATGCGCTCGCTCGCCGGCGTGGCGAGCGGGAGCCCTCCAGAAGCGCGAGCCATCGTGGCACGCTCCAGAGAGCGGGAGCGGGATCGACACTGGAGCGTCGAAAGAAGAGTCCACAGATGCCGAGCAGATCTGCCTCGGCGCGTCTTGCGCGTGATGCTTGTGTCCTCCGGGGGCTTGCCATCGGAGAGGGAGCTCGAGAGACTCGAGCGCTTAGGCAGCTTGGTCGAGGAGTCACGGCCGGGTGCGCGCGCCTGTGCACACAGTCCAGGCCAGCTCGTGAGCAGAGACGGCGATCCAGCAACCGACTGAGCAAATCGAGGGACGGGAAAGCTGTCATCGCGAGAGCGACACGGGCGAAGCTGCCACTTGGGCCCTGGGGAGGACGACGAGAGGTTGGCGTCACTCTCAGCAGCACCAATCGCTCGGATCTGCACACCAGCTAGCGTATCAGCTCTCCAAGGTCAGTCTAGCGCGGAACAGCGCCCCTGGACTGTGGGCGCGAAGATGCTGACGGGCTCGTTGGCGCGACAGGGACTCTCAGGCTCGCCTCAGCAGCTTGCTGCCCTCTCTCGTCCCATCGGTGCCCTAATCCGCATCGTTGAAGCCGTCAGTCTACCCCTCTGGTGCACTCGAGCGGCTGCGCGGTCTACAGGACCCGCGCGATCACCTCGGAGCGAGCGACGACAAGGCCGCTGGTGGCGTTGGGCGCCGCGACTCGCTTCCACGGCACAAGCGCGTCTGTGAAGGATCTGTGCAGGCTTGTGAGCCGGGCAGAGTGCTTCACACGAGGCGTTACACGCCCTCTGAGGCGAGACGCGTGCCATCGCTCGCGTCCGCTTGACACAGGCGAGCGGGCGCGCTCGCTCAGATCGTGCCTGTTGCGCAGTCAGAGTCCATCCAGACAGTCAAGAAACTCTGTGCTGACCCCACACTGCCGCCCTGCCCGCTCGCAACAGGTTGTCCGAGGCGAGCCTACCACCTCGTCTCCCCCTCGACGACTCGGCGGTGCTGCCGTCGGCGCATGCAACCCAACGCCCAGCCCTACTACGACCCTCGTGACACGTCGAGCTACCTCCCGCCCTTGCGCTACACCACCGGCTCCACCGGCTTCGCGACCTACTCGGGCCAGACCTCGCTCAGCTGGACACTGCCTCAGGCCGCCCACCCCGCTCCACCTCCCCAGCAGCCTTTCGCCCACCCGTACGCCCCGTACTACCTCCCGAACCAGCTGCACCCCCTGCAGCAGCCCTCGCCCGCGCTCTCCCTCTCGCCTCAGCTCGCCCAGCCGTTCCCCTCTCGCTCCAGCTCTGCCACCTCGACCGCGTCGCAAGGCCGCACCAACTCGACAAACGCGTCGCAGCACTCTGCTCGCGAAGACTTCACTCGCGCCGACTCGCCCCTCACCGACAGCCAAGTGCGCGCACAGCGCTACTGGGGTCCTAAGCTCGACAGCATGTCCACCTCTGACTACGCAGTGCGTCTCGCTGCTCGTGGGACCCTCTCGCTCTCTTCCCAGCGTAAGATTGAACCCGGTCCTCTCGCTTGCAGTACCGCGTCCAGGCCGAGCATGACCTCGCCAGCATGACAGTCGACAAGCTCAAGTTGGCCATCCGCAGCGCCAATTCGCGCTTGTCGCTTCACCTGCGCGTGTCCGGCAAGAAGCACGACCTCGTGCGTCTGCCTGCTTCTACTCTGTGGGACAGCGTTGGGAAGAGAGGCGCTGACTGATTCGACCGCTTGCAGTACAGCGCCCTGGTCGACCAGCTCGCGACCGAGTACAACCGCGTAGACAAGTCGCGCTTCCAGATCTTGCGTGCCGTCATCTCGTCGGCCAAGATTGGGTGCGTGGCTCGCCTCGTCCCACCTCTGTCTTGTTCTCCGTCTGAACCCGCTCTGGCCCCCGTCGAGCAGCTCGTCCTACACGGGCTACTCTCCCGCCGCTCGCTCGGGCTACGACGCATATCCCAATTACGGCGCATCGACGTCGACTGGCGCAGGCGCGTCAGGGTACAGCGGCTACGGCGCGTCGACGAATGGGGCGGGCGCCTCCGGGTACGGTGCAACCGGTGCCGCCGCCGCTGCACGCGTCGGCACCGGCGCGTCGACCTCGGCCGCGACGAACAACCTGCCCCCGCCCCGGTTCGGCGGCGCCGGAGCGTACGGCACGGGCGCAGCGAGCGCCGCTGCGGTCGGCGCCGCCATGGGCGCGTACGCGCGCGCCGTCGACGACATTCCGATCCGGTTCCGCCCGTCGCCCTTCTTCCGCATCGAGAAGTCCGTGTCGCCCGTCGTCGCGCTGCACAAGGCCGCGCAGGGGGACCGAAAGACGGCCGTGTGCACCATCACGCTGTCTGAGGCGCAGCGGACGCTCCTCGCCAAGAGCAAGGAGTCGCCGGCCAACCCGCAGTACCAGCTGAGGCTGTACTGCACGAGCGACACCAACTACAACCAGCTGCGCGCCCAGGCCAACCAGTTCCCGGCGCCGGTAGAGTTCCCCGGCACGTGCGAGGTCAAGCTCAATGGCGTGACGCTGTCGGCCAACACCAAGGGCATCAAGAAGCAGCCGGGGACGGCACCGCCCGTCAACCTTACGCCCAAGTCGGGCCCTGCCGTCGTGCTCACGCCGGGAGCGACCAACCGAGCCGAGGTCATCTACATCAACACGGACAAGGCGCGTCGCCTTTTCTTGTTCCTCCCCGACGTTGCGTCCTCGCGCGCGGCGTACTGACCTCCTTCCGGACGGACGCGGATCGCAGACCTTCTACCTCGTCACGTACCTCGTCGAGTACACGTCGGTCGACAAGGTCGTCACCCGTGTCAAGGCGGGCAAGACCAAGCCCAAGGAGGAGGTCATCAAGAGCAGTGCGTCGCCCCCCGCTTTCTTCTCGCTCCAGGTCACCTGCTGACCGCCTCCAATGCTGTACCGTCAAACAGTCATCGCGCTCAACTCGGACGAGGACGTCGAGGCGAGCGCGCTCGGCCTGTCGCTGCGCGACCCGGTGCGTCCCTCCTCGCGTCTCCCGCCTTCGTCTGCCATAGGGCCCTCAGCTGACCTCGGCTCTCGCTCTCACCCCTCACAGCTCTCGTTCCTGCGCATCGACGTCCCGATCCGCTCGGCGCACTGCGAGCACATTGCGTGCTTTGACGCCATGACGTGGTTCGAGGTCAACGAGCAGACGCCGCAGTGGCAGTGCCCGATCTGCTCCAAGACGCTTAAAGTAGACGACATGGTTGTCGACGGGTGCGCGCTCTCCCGTACCCCTTGCCCTCACTAGCCGTCGCGCTCGATGCACTGACCCGACATGCGACCCGACCCTCAGCTACTTGGAGGACATCCTCAAGGTCTGCTCCTCGAGCGTCGAGTCGGTCACGGTCGAGCCCGACGGTACCTGGCGCTCGGACAACAACAAGTTCGGCACGGCCAAGCCCCGCTCGACGTTGCCCTCTTCGGCCGCCTCGGGGCGCAACACGCCCGTCGGCGCGGGCGGGAGCGAGGCGCCTTCGGCCGCAGGTGCGAGCGACGGCGTCAACGGCAATGGCAACGGCAAGGGCAAGCAGCGCGCGAGCGACGAGCTCGTGCTCTCGGACGACGACGACGACTCGGACGGCGACCTGCCGCTCGCCAAGCGCAGGCGGCTCGACTCGTCCGTGGCGGGTGGCGGCTCGAGCGCGGGGACGCCCGGCGTGGGGACCCCGCTCGGCGCTGCTGCGGGCGGCGGAGCGGGGGCCAGGCGCCGGGAGGTCGTCGACTTGACGCTCAGCTCGGACGAGGAGGACGACGCTGACGACGTCGAGCCGCCGCCGAGGGCGTCGACGACGAGCACGGCGGCTGGTGCGACGCCGGGCGCGGGGGCCGGGACGGGGGCGCGAGGCGCGCCGGCGCTCGAGCGGCAACCGTCGGACCGCAAGACGGCGGCCGAGGTCGAGATGGACCTCAAGCGGATGACGGAGAAGATGGTGCGCGACTATGGGCCCAACTGGAAGGAGCAGTTTGGGTACCACTGATGCGCGACCAGGAGGACGGCCGGGGGCCCTCGGGATGCACGAGGAGGCGGAGGAGGGAGGAGGGACAGGGCGGGCTTGGGGTTTGCTTCTCGGGTCGTCAGTCGTGCTGTGTGTAGACTTTGCTTGACATGGGCGCGTTCCATCGCTGCGGCCGTCGCCCTCTGGGCAAGCGGGTTGCCTGACCGTCAAGGTCCGCGGACGAAGAGAGTTGGTCGGCCCCATCTCCAACCTAACACCGGACAAGCCTGCTGTCTGTCTGAAGGCGTTGTAGAGGTATGTGTGAAGGTGCTCACAGGTGTCACACTGAGTCCCGAGTCGCGCTGACCGCCCGCCCTCGTCGTCTCATCTCGTCCCCAGCGCATCACTCGTTGCCATCCCGTCCCACCCGCATCTGCAGGACACGCACGCACCCCTATAGCCAGCTCTAGCTTTCTCAGTGATACCCAGGCGCAACCCGCCAACCCCGCGCCCCTCTTCCCCTCCTCCTCCTCCTCCTCTCTCCTCTCCTCCCCTCCCGATGGACCCCTTGGGCAACCTCCAGTTCACGACGTCGGGTGCACTGATCGAGCTCGTCGACAGTACGTTGCTCCTCTCCGCTTTGCAAACCACCCGGATGTCCGCTGACGAGCCCTGGTGACCCTCGTCACCCGCAGAGAAGGTCCTCGTCCACTTGCGAGACGACCGGAAACTGATTGGCGTCCTGCGCTCGTACGACCAGTACGGTACGCTGCCCTCTCTCTCTATGCTCGTCGAGCGAGCCAGGAACTCCACTGCTGACGCCCTCTCTTTCCCTCCCGCCTCAACCGCCCCGCCTGCCTGGCCCCCCACCATCTACGTCCACCTGCAACCAGCCAACCTCGTCCTGACGCAGACGATCGAGCGGCTATACCACCCGGCGACCAAGGCGTACGCGCAGACGGAGCGGGGCGTGTTCCTCGTGCGGGGGGAGAACGTCGTGCTGCTCGGAGAGGTGGTGCGTCCCTTGCGCTTCTCCCCTCCCCTCCCCGGCTGCTCGCTCGCCCGGGTGTCGCGGCGGTGCTCTCGCCTTTGAGAGGCGGAGCAGCCGCTCTCGTGACTCGCCGGGCTCTCAGATCTGCGGGTGAACCAGCTACTCACGCGTCGCTCCCCCCCGGCAGGACCTCGACCTGGAAGACGCGCCCCTCGCGGCTCTGACGCTCGTCCCCTGGCCGCAACTCGCGTCGGTCGTCGCGTCCGAGCAGAAGGCCAAGCTCGCGGCCAAGCACGCACGGGAGAAGGTGCTCTTTGCGCGGCAGGGCTTTGGCGACGAGGGGGGCGAGGGCGATGCGTACTGAGGCGGAGGGGCGGAGGGCGCCGGGGCAGGGGGTCGGCGAAGAAGGAGTGGGGCTCCCGTCTCTATTCATTCCAGGACGCGAGGAGTCTCTGCAGGAGGCGCGGGTCGGATGCTGCAGTTCCACCTTGTCATGCTGTCGTCGTCGTCGTCGTCAAGTGCGGCGTGCTAGCAAGGCGAGAGGAGGCCAGCGACTGGTTCCGTCGTGCGCAGCGCGGCAGCAGAAGCTGACCCCGTGAAACCGCCCGCTCGATAGCGACCTCGCGTGTGAAAGCAGAGGCAAGCGTGGATGCCGAGAGGCCCGGGAACAGCGAGTGCGCCGCGCATCAAGAGTGGGACTGGGCCGAGGGGTACCTCGAGTGCAGGTGAAGAGGCAGAGGCTAGTGAGCAAGGAGGCTGCAGAGCTGTTCAGCGGAGCGAGGCCTGAGAGCGGAAGAGACGGAAGGTGCAAGGCAAGCGGCCGGCCGAAGGCGAGGAGGTCGACGGCGCGAGAGAGAGGGAGAGACGCTCTGGTTTCCTCGTCTTCTGGCCACCCTCTTGTCGACCCCTTGTGAGCCTACTCTCCCAGCTACACGACACACCAGCCACGCCCGCCCCTGCCCCGTCCCAGTCGCATCCGCCCACACTCGACGCCGCGTCTCTGCCGACCAGGGCAAACCCTGACCCGCGCTCCGAGCCAGAGTCACCGCTTGCCGCGCCTCTCTGAGGGGCTCTGTGTGTGGTCAGGGTTGCTCAGCGGTGGATAGGGCGGCAGACTGACCAGGCAGTTGGGTCCTCCGAGGGAGGGAGAGGCTGCCGGCGTGTGGTGGACCCGCCGCCTCTGCGGAGCGAGCTCGTCGCTGACCCTCGCCCGTCTTCCCTTGCTCCCCCCCTTCCTCGCAGCTTCGGTGCGGCTCCTGTACCCTCTCATTCCCCCTCCTGCGACACACCGACACACGGGCGCAGCATCTCGAGGCGCGCGCGCGCGTGAGGGGCGGGTTGGCGGGACGGCGAGGCGACGCCAGCCGCGCAGCTTTGGCCCCGCGGAGAGGGGAACCTCGGCCCGCGCAGCGCACGCGCTGGCGCAGACGGGACCGGGGGAGGCTGTAGGAGCGGCACAGAGGGAGTGGACCACGCAGCGCGCGTCGGGCGAGAGATGCTGCCGCCCGTCGACCCGACCTCGCCTACTCCCGCGCCCACCCACCACCACGCAGCTCGAGCTAACGCGCACCTCGGTGCATCGCTCGCAGTCATGCCCGTGAACATCAAGATCGTCAAGAAGCGCACCCACGGCTTGTGCGTCCCCCTCTATGCGCGCGCGCACTGTCGGTCTCGAGCCAGGGCGGGGGTAGCTGACCTGCCCTCGCTTTCCCATCTCCCCCTGCCCCATGCTGTCCCGTACACCTCTACGCGCGTGTCCGCAACCTCTTCCATCCCCTCTCGCCGCCGCCGCCGCCGCCGCCGCCCCCACCTCTTTTGTGCCCGGTGATTCGCCCTCGACAGCAAGCGCCACCAGGCTGACCGCTACAAGGGCCTCGCGAAGAAGGACTCGTGGCGCAAGCCCAAGGGTATCGACTCGCGCGTCCGTCGCCGCTTCAAGGGCCAGCTCCCGATGCCCAAGATCGGGTACGGCTCCAACGCCAAGACGCGCCACGTCCTCCCCAACGGCTACAAGGAGTTCGTTGTCAACAACGAGAAGGACGTCGAGACCCTCCTCATGCAGAACAACAAGTGCGTGCACGTTGCTTCTTGGAGGTGTCTGTTGGGAGAGTCGCGGGACCGAGAACTGACCCCCTCGTCGTTGTCGTCCGCCTCCCACCTCCCTTCCCTCTCCCCCTCACTCACCCCTCTCGTCGTGCTCTCTCTCCAATCTCTCCTCTCAACCCGTGCCCTCTCCCTCCCCCGCCACCCTCGATCCACCCCCGCACCCACCACCACCACCACCGCCCTCAACCACCGCGACCAACCCGGCGGCACAGCTTCTCGGCCACGATCGCCCACGGCGTCTCGGCGCGCAAGCGCGTCGCCATCGTCGAGAAGGCAAAGGTCCTCGGCGTCCGCGTCAACAACTCGAACGCCCGCGTCCGCGTCGAGGAGGCGTAGACGAGCCATCGTCGTCGTCGTCGTGCTGTAACACGGAGAGAAGGGGTCCAACCGCAGGGTTTTTTTTGCGCGTCGTCGAGACTGCCGTGCATGCGTGCCGTGTGGGTGAGAGAGTTTGTCAGGCTGAGAGGAGGAGGAGTTGGGAGGTGCGAGATGCGACAGACGCTGTCAATGACGTGGGGTTCGAGCGCACTGACTCCACGGGCCCTTCGCGCGAATCCGTCCGACCGTCTGCGTACGACGCCTGCGTTCGACTACGGAAAGACGGCCCGTATCGCCGCGGCAAGAGGCGCGTGAAGAGACGGCTGCGGCCGAGAGAACGGCCAGGCAAGGTCTCTGCGGCCCCGTGCGGAGAACGAGGCTAGGGATAACACCGCCGCACCCTCCCTCGCATGCACACACAGGGCGTTCAAACAGAGCGAAATTTGCAAGACGGGGAGAGCGTAAGAGAGACAGAGCTTGACGGAGAGGGAGATGGGGGAGAAAGGGAGCAACTCGGGCAGGATTGACTCGCTCGGACCCACTCTGCGTTCTCGCCGGTCCGCCTCGCTCTCTCTCTGATCTGAACGAGCGCAGGCTCGCGCAACACTGGGCAGGGGCGGAGCGCTGCGACAGGCTCTGTGCGAACGAATCTCGCGTGGCGCGAGGGAGGAGGAGCGGGCTGCGCCTTCCAAGTCCTGTCGCGTCGGTCGAGGTCGGACGCCTCTCGCGGCGCGACGAGCCCGCAGATTTGACGCAGCTCGGCACTCGACACGAGTCAAAGGGGCAGTACTCGAGGAAAGACGCGCACTCGGCGGCACAGCTCTCGCGCCCACGAGGAGGAGGCTTTCACTCTTACTCTCTCTGAAGAGGCGCGCGCGCGAGGTTTTTGGGGCCAAAAAGTCTGAGGCGTCGACATAACAGCAAGGGGGGGTAGGGGCAGGGAAGGGAAGGGAAGGCGTGTGCAAAATGAACGAGGAAGGAGAGGAGGAGGAGGGGGGAGATGAGCAACCACACTCCCTGTTTAGCCCGAGCCACCCGAGTAGACCTTGCCGAAGACGAGCTCCTGGAGCTTGTCGTACATCGACAGGACACCGGCACCGGCGACACCACGGAGGACTGTGTGGCAACAGAGCGTCAGCGACACTGGCTCGAGGGTGGCGAGCAGGGAGAGCGAGGCAGGACGCACTGTTGGCACCCGCGCCCTTGAAGAGCGACGAGACGCCCTCGGCGGCGATGATCTTGCGACCAGCGTCGAACATCGACGAGTAGTGCACCTTCTCGCCCGAGGTCATCATCATGCGACGACGGATCGTGTCGAGGGGGTACGACGCGATACCGGCACCGGTGGTGACACCCCATCCGAGGAGGAACGAGGCGAGGAACGAGCCCTGGAGCGTGCCAGTCATGACGACGGGCTTGAGCGAGTCGTACATGCCGAAGTAGCTGTTGCAGGCGAGAAGGAAAGGGAAGAGGCGAAACGAGGAGGGTCAGTCAGGCCACTCGTGGTCAGGCACTCGTCCCGCACACCCATCACACAACCACCGCGACAGCCACCGCGAGCAACAGGACAGAAAGAATAGACGCACAGACCGCGGTAGACGACGATGCCGACGACCGACGGGATGAAGCCACGGTAGAGACCGGCGATGCCGTCGGCAGCGAGAGTCTTCTTGTAGACGTCGATGAGGCCGTTGAACTGGCGCTCTCCGCCGCCCTTGGCCGTCGACTTGTTGTCGGCAGCAAGGCGGGTACGGGCGTAGTCAAGCGAGTAGACGAAGAGGAGCGACGTGGCACCGGCGGCACCACCCGACGCGAGGTTACCAGCCATCCAGAGGCCATACCCGTCGCGCTTCTGGTCGTACGAGAAGAGCGACTTGTAGTAGTCCTTGAAGGCAAAGTTAAGGGCCTGGGTGGGGAAGTAACGGATGACGTTGGCCGTGTTGCCGCGCCAGAACGAGACGAGGCCCTCGTCGGCGTAGGTGCGGGTCGCGCAGTCGACGATGCCCTTGTACGGGGTCGCGAGACGGCCCGACTTGAGCATCTCACCCTGGTTCTGGACCAGGACTGTGTGTGCGTGGGACGGTGCGTGTCAGCGACGTTGCGCGGTGTGCTGGTCGCCGGAGGCCGAGGGTGGAGGAGGGGGAGGGGAGACTCACGCTTGATGCGCTCGATGGGGGCGGCAGCCGTCTTGGCGACGGCGGCGCTGTGGACGGTCACGAGATGTCAGCTCTACCATCCAGTGCTCGAGAGTAGCCGACGCCTGGCGATAAGCGAGCGAGAGGGGGGAAGGGGGTTGACACGTCGGAGGTGGGTCCTCCTTCACCCGACGGTCACCCCGCTCCTCCTCCCCTCACTCCCGCCAGACGACCAAAGCAGCGGCAGGGAGGGACGGCGACGCACGAAACACCACCCATCATGAAGTCGGCGAAGAACTCCTGCGGCGTCTTAGACTTCTTGGCCATGGCGAACAAATTCTTCCTGCGGCGGCGAGCAAGGGGGCACAGGGAGGACAGGGGTGAGCTTGTGCAGGTCCGAAGGAAATGGGAGCAGAGGTGGCGCAGGCACTTGCAAGGCAAGGCGCAAGTGAAAGGTGGGCGTACTCGGGGCGAGGAGAGGGTTGCTGGGGAGAAGAGAAGGGGGGAGGGCGCCGCGCGCGCGCTTGCCCCCTGCCCGCTCGCTCGCCACCGGCCTCGGGCCGCCTCGGCCGCGTCTGGCCAATTGGACCCGCTCCCTCCGCATCCAGTCTCGCCCCCCTCTCTCGCCAAAATGCATGAGCTTGCATCCACACCAGCAACCACATCCGCTCGTTGGCTGCCAGGCCGCGCTCTGTCCTCTGTCGTCTCTTTGCTGGCATCGCACAAGCTGCAGCCGCATGCTCGCGCGCTCTCACTTTCCCAGTGCTCGTTCGTTGAACTCGTTCGTTGCGGACCTCGAATCCCTCGCTCGCTCTTCACCACCGCTCGTACGTCCTCCACTCGACCTCGATCCCCCTCATCCTCGCGCCCTCCTCGACCCTGTCGCGCACCCTCGCCTGAAAGTCGCGCCGCGCGCCAGAGTACGACGTCTTCTGCCACAGCTCCAGCGCGCGCAGCTCGGCCCGCGGCGGCGTCGACTGCGGCTGCGACGCTGCATTGGGCGGGTAGGCGGCTGCCCAGAAGGACGTCGTGGGAGGCGGAGAGGGCGAGCCGACGGGCGAGGGGACGCACGTCGAGATGGACGGTGCGCTGGCGGTGGACCCTGCCGGGCTCGGCGGGCGCGTCTGCTGCTCCTTCTCCCTTTCCCTCGCTTCGTCGGCACTTGGCCCCTCGAGACAAGACGCTCCGCCCCACCACGCGTCATCCGCGAGCCACCTCGCGAGCGCGAGCGCGTTGAGCTCCGTGCGTATCACGAGGCGCCGGACGCCCTCGCGCGGGACCCGCTCGAGCAACTCGCCGTGCAGGACGAGGTCGACGGCCTGGCTCGCGCCGGGAGGCGCCGTCACGGCGCAGTCCCATGCTCCGGACAGGGCCACGACGCGGCCTTCGCCTTGGGGCCCGCCGCCGGGCGGGAGCGACTCGAGCGTCGAGGAAAAGTTGCGCGACAGGCGCGACAGAGTCGGGTGGAACGAGGCGTGGGCGGGGGAGAACGGGGTCGGCGCGCCGGAGAGGAAGACGCACAGCTCGAGGTGCGACAAGGAGGTGAAGGGCGAGAGGTCGAGCGCCGCCTTGTCGCACAGGGGGAGGACCGCCCGTCGCAGCGTCGCGCCGCTCGACGCGGCGCAGAACGCAAACGCCGTCGGCGAGAGCCTCGCGCGCGCGACGAGCGTCTCGAGGCGGCAGGGCGCGGCACGGCCACCGCAGAAGACGGCCTGGTCCTCGTCCTCGAGGAGGCACTGACCGATGCGGAGCTCGACGAGCGCGGGGCACTCGAGGAGGAGCATGGCGAGCGTGTGAGGTGCGCCCGCGCACGCTGCGACGTCGAGGGTGCGGAGCCGCGCCGCCGCGCCGGGCGGGGCGAGCGCAAGCGAGCGGTACAGGCCGCGGAAGCCGATGCCGTGGCCGTGCGAGCCTGCGCCGAGGCGCAAGGCCGTGAGCGAGGTGCAGACGGTGAGGACGCGCGCGAGGAGGGCGGCAACGTCGTCCGCCCCGAGGTGCGACAAGAGGTCAAAGTTGAGGGCATGTGCGAGCGGGGCGAGGGCGTCCGGGTGTCGCTCGAGCGAGTCGACGAGGGCCGCCGAGCGTGCGTCGAGTGGGGACGCGTGTGCGGGTGCGGCTGCGCCTTCTCGTTGGTTGCGGAGGTGGAGTTGGCGGTAGAGGGCGGCCCTTGCGAGAGGGAGGAAGGCGCGCGAGAGGCGGGCGACGGCGGCGAGTGGGGGTGGGTCGAGGTACGACAGGACGTGGTGGAGCGTCTCCCTAGGAAGCGATCCAAGGGAACACGACAAGTGTGCGCTCGTGTGAAGCGCGGGCGATTCTGGCGGGGTCGGTGGGAGACGGGGTGCCGCCCCTGCGAGGGACCCGCTCGACGTAGCGTGGCTGCGAGTCCAAGCCAGGGTGGGTTAGCGGTCCATAAAAACGACGAGCAGGTGACTAGAACGCACAGCTTGTCTGCACCGTTCATGGCGAGGCGAGGGAGGGTGAGAGAGGGGTGGCCCCCACTCACGAGCCGACGGGGGATTGAGTTGAGGCGACGGCGGCGTGCGGGCGTGTTTCGACGCTCGGTACTGTCCAAATGGGACAGATTGAGACGGATGCACCGAGTGGATTCTCCCCCTAGGGTGTGTCAGGTGGGACGAGGTGCCAAAGGTCGAGAAAGGGAGCCGCGCGCGGCCAGCGTCGGCTTGAACCCTCCTCACCACTCGACGCGCTTTGGTGAGCTGCACCGGAGTAGCCGGTCGACTCGGACCCTGTTGCCCTCACAGGCCTCGTCCTCGAGCCATCGCGAGACTTGTTGTCGTCGTCGACGCGTTCACACGCGCCCATCCTTGTCAACAGCGCTTCCCTGCGGGCCCTTGCGAGGTGCGCAAGCCTCACAAGTCTTGCTCTGGCTAAACACAGCTGACCCGACGAGCACACAGCCAAGCGGCGCACCTGAAGGAGCTGTTTCCGCCATGCCCGCCTCGACCCCTCGCCACCTCGTTCACGGTGCATCAAGGGGCGCACTCCGCTCAGCGACCTCCTCAAGCACCGCATCATGGCTGCCGATGCACCAGCCAGCGAGCCGCGCTGTCCCCCGCGCTGCCGTCGCTCCCTCCACCGCACCGCCTCCCTCGTCCTCGTCGCGTCGCAGGGACGCTCATGCCCTCGCATCCCGTCGCGTCAAGTACGATCCGGCGCCACCGCCACCACCGCCACCACCGAATCCATCGCACAACCCCCGTCACTCGCCGCTCTCGGACGCAGACCCACAGCCGTCGGCCTCGCTCGTCGACGAGTGGCACGCTCACCTCGGGGCCTCCCTTTCGTCCGACTGGGACAATGCCCGTCACCCCAGATGGGACGAGCGAGGGCTAGAGACCTACGACGCTGAACCCGTCCTCCCCGAGGACGTCGACGGCCTGCACGGCGCGAGCGGCGAGGGCGACTTCATCGTTGCGGAGCGGGGCGCGCAGTGGGACGGCGAGGACGAGTGGCTCGAGGTGCTCAAGCAAGAGGTCGAGCTCGAGGCGCAGCGCGAGGAGGAGCAAGAGCTGCGCGCGGCGACGCCCCCGCGTGACGAACGCGCCGACGACCTGGCGGCCGAGGTGCCGCCGGCTCCACCGCCTGTCGCCCCCCAGGCACCGGCTTTACCAGCACTGGTCGTCGAACCTAGTCGGCCTGCGCTCCGACCAGTCGCCACCCCGCGTGCACCGACTCCTCGCTCCCGTTCCGCCCCGCTGCGTCTCGAGCCCGTGCCGCCCTCCGACCCTTCCCTCATTGCGCCATACATCCCCTCCCTCCCCCCTTCCTCCCCCGACGCCACGCTCTCCTCACCCGCCTCCGAGCTGCTCGTCTCTCGCCACGACTGGCGCCTCTCCGCCCCCCTGCGACGGTACCTCCGGCGCTTCCCTCCTCCGCTCTTCTCGCGCACCGAGACCGACACGACCTCACTCGGGCACAACCGCCTCGTCGGCGTTGGCGTCGATGCCGCAAGGATTGGCAAGCATGCGCTGGTGAGGGGCGAGGAGCAATGGGGATGGAAAGTGCGCGTGCCGGAATCGGAGAGGGGCGCGTGGCCTGACGCGGACGCGTACCGCAAGCGGTGCGTTTCCTCCTCTTCTTTCTCGAGTTCCGTTGCACGACACGAGCCTGATCGACACGCGATTGCCTCTACCCGCATGTGCACCGGCAGGCTCGACCGCCTCCTCGACCTCTCCAAGAAAGCCGACGAGCAGCTCTACCTCGCTTCCCTCTCGCGGCAGGGGACCCCCGCCGAGCGCGAACTCAAGGGCACGACCCTGTGCCGCGCGGTCGGGGCGTGGCTCACCGACGCGAGCCGCGCGGACGAGATGGCGCAGCTTGACGCGGGCGAGCGGGAGAGGCGCAGGAAGGCCGGAACCGGGGTGGGTGCGGGCGCGGCGGGCGGAGGTTCGGGCGCGACGAGCGGAGGAGGAATGCGCGCGGTTGCGTGCTTCGAGGCCGAGGATGGGCGCGAGCTGACAGAGGACAGGGGGTGGAAGTTTGCGTGCGTTCCGCCTCCAGGCCTCCAGGCGTCTACTCGTCCTCTACGGATCACCTCACTGACTGATGCAAATACCCTGCCGCACAGCCAGGGCTCCATCCTCCGCTTCACGCTCGCGTCCGCGCGTGACCAGGGCCTCGCCGCCCTCGGCTCGAAGGGTCCGCAGCCACCACCCGGCGCCGCTGCGACGACGCACGGCACCGACCAGTGGTTCGTCCAGGGGACGCTGCTCGAGGTGCGCGAGGATCAGCTCATTGTCGCGTTCGACGAGCTCGACATGTGGACGCTCGGCGATGAAGCCTACCAGTGCGTTCTCCCTCCTTCCCATCTCGCTTGCCTCCTGGTGCAGCGCGCCTGATGAGGTCCGCATCACGTCGTGCAGGATCGACATCGGCCTCGATACGAGCTCGTACGCCCTTCAGTCTGCCGCGATCGACAACCTTTACCTCGATCCGGCGCGGCAGCGTGCGCACAACGCGACGCAGGTCGCGGCGGTCCAGCACGCTTTCGTTCGCAGCGGCGTCGTCCCAACCCTACGCGAGTGGGCACTGCAGGGCACCGAGCTGCGCGAGGCGATCGTGCCCGCGTCCGCGCCGCAGCCTCCGGCCCAGCGTCCGCGGGCGGCGGAGCAGAAAGCCGCCGTGGCGGACCCGCTCAGGAGCGACCTCCTGCGGCAGAACCAGCTCGTCAATTCGTGGATCGAGCGGTACAGGCGCGACGACCCGATTGTCCTGCCAGGCGACCCGGACCTCGGGCTCAATGCGAGCCAGACAAAGGCGATCGCCATGGCGCTCGGCGACAAGCTGAGCCTCATCCAAGGGGTGCGCTGCGCTGTCCTCTTGAGTGTTCCGAACGCCGTTCTGTCAATAGCCGGCTGACCCGCCCGCTCGCTCCCACAGCCGCCCGGCACAGGCAAGTCGCAGACGATCGTGTCCCTCATCGCCCTCCTCAAGTTGCACTTCCGCGTCCCGTCTCCAATCCTCCTCGCCGCCCCGACGCACGTCTCAGTCGACCACCTCGTCCTGCTCCTCGTGCGCGCGGGACTCAACCCGCTGCGGTGCGGTAAGGCGGCAAAGGCGGCGCCCGAGGTGCAGAAGTGGACGATCGAGAGGAGGCAGGAGCAGCACCCGCTCTGGGAGCGGTTGGAAAAGGCGAGGGAGGAGAGCGAGGGGTTCAGGGTCGAGCTGCAGGAGTGGAGGGACGCGAGGAGGGACATGCCCGATGGGGGCGGCAAGGAGGCCGACACCAAGGATGGTGAGCTGAAGTCGGCCGTCTCTTGCCAACTCCGCCGCTCTGCTGACGCCACGACATGCGCACAGCCGAGATTGAGGGCAAGTACCGCAAGGCATGGCGCAAGTACATCATGCTCGAGCACAAACTCTACTCGAGCCTGCTCACGACGGCCGACGTCTTCTGCGCGACGGCGCTTGGCTCTGGAGCGAGCAAGGTGCTTAACGTGCGTGCCTCAGCTTGCCCGATTTCTCGAACCTCGCTGACGGAGCGAGCGCGCGTTGCAGATGGTCGACTTTCCGATCGTCCTCCTCGACGAGGCCGCCATGTGCACCGAGGTGCGTAAGCCTCAGAACAGAAGTCAAAACAGTAGCATTTCCTGACGTGTCGAGCGTGCGCAGCCTGTCTCGCTCATCCCGCTCATGAAGGGCGCCCAGCAGGCGACCCTCATCGGCGACCACAAGCAGCTCCCCGCGGTCGTGACGGTTCGTCTGGCTTGCTCTGACGCGACTGGCGAATCTCGCCTGACGTCTTTTCGCCTCACACAGTCGCAAGAAGCCAAGGACGAGCGTCTGCACCTAAGCCTGTTTGAGCGCCTCCTCACCTCGCAGAGTGCGCCCTTTCTCTCCTTCGTCACACGGGCTCACCTGACGACTGTAGCCTGCAGAGATCAAGTCGACGCTGCTCGACACGCAGTACCGCATGCGTCCGTCCATCTCGTCCTTCCCGAACCAGTCCTTCTACTCTGGCGCGCTGCGAGACGCCGCTTCGGTCTCGACCCGTCCTCCGCCCCTTAAGTCGGCCTACTTTGGCGCGCCCTCCCCCACTGCTCCTATGCCCGTCGCTCCCTCTTCTGTCGCCGCTCACGACCCGACGCAGCCTCACGAGCCCGTCGCGTTCGTGTCGCACTCGGGGCCCGAAACGGTCCATCGCCAGTCGCTCCTCAACCGCACCGAGTCCAACATCCTCATCTCGATCGTCGGCGACCTCTTGCGGCAGAACCCTTCCCTGCGTGCGACCGACATCGGCATCATCTCGCCGTACTACGCCCAGACGCGCCTCCTCGTCAACACGTTCGAGAGTGGGTACGCCGCGTCGCGCCTGCGCCCATTGCTCGGCGTACAGCGCGCAGCCGAGGCCGGCGAGGTCGAGGTCAACACGGTCGACGGGTTCCAGGGGCGCGAGAAGCGCGTCGTGCTCCTGTCGACCGTGAGGAGCAACCCGGGCGGGTTCATCGGCTTCCTCACGGACCGCAGGAGGCTCAACGTCGCTCTCACGCGCGCAAAGGACGCCCTCATCGTCGTGGGCAACGAGCGCACGCTCCGCAAGGCGGCGCTGGCCGGCTTGTCGCGCGACTTTGACGTCGGGCGCGGCGGGTCGTACGACGAGGACGAGGACGCTACCGTGGGAGGTGGCGCCCTCGGCGGCGGTGGCAGTGGTAGGGACCCTGACGCGGACCCGGGTGTGTGGCGGCGCTTCCTCGAATGGTGTGCGCACCGGGGCCTTGTCCGGCAGTGGGAGGAGCCCGCGTCGGCGCAGCGGGTCTAGACATGTTAGAGAACGTTTGCATCGCAGCAGGACTGCAGAGCAAGCCAGGTGGCCTTTTGAGCCGGAAAGGACGCGCGCGAGATGACGTTTCGCTGCCGAAAAGCGGCACAGATGCCCCGTGCGCCGCCGCCCTCGCTGACTCGATCGTAGTCCAACAGCCGCGGTCCGGCAAACAGCGGTTTCTCTCTGCCCCTTTCTCCTCTGCGTGCTGCTTGAGCTGCTTTGAAGGCTGCTCTTTGCGGCTCTCTCTGTCTGTCGCCTCGCCTCACAGGCCTCTGCCGGCCCCCGCGCGCCTCGCTCAACATCCTCATCAGCTCTTCACACTGGCAGTTGACTCTCTACGCATGTCCGAGTTCGACGCGGCGTCGACTCCCGCCTCGCGCAGCGTGACGAGCTCAACCCCACAACGGTCGGTCTCGCATTTCGACTTCGGCGACGGCGAGGAGCGCGCTCAGCAACTGCCGCCGGTCGACGGCGGAAAGGCGGCATGGCTCTTTACGATCGCTTCTACCGTCCTCGAGTGCGTCGACGGGGCTCTCTGGAGCTACCTTTATACGCGAGATCCCCTCTGACGAGATGGCCCGCGCAGGACGTTCATCTGGGTGCGCCCTGATCTCGAGAGCTGTGGCAAGCGACCCCCTCGAAGTGCTCAACCTGACGTCGTCGGCACGCGCAGGGCTACTCGTTCTGCTACGCGACGACGCTCGTGTACCTCCAGACGCACGCGCCCTGGAGCCGGTACTCGGTCTCGCAGCTGTCCGCCGTCGGGTCAACCCAGCTCGGGCTCATGTACATCTGCCCGTGCGCTTCCTATCCCGTCTCTTTCTCCCGCACAGATCGAGCCCTGATGCCTCAGGCCCTTACAGAGTCTTTGCGGTCAGCGTATACCGACGCTACCCGGAGTGGGTACGCACGATCTTGTGGTCCTGCCTCGGCATCAGCTGCGGCAGCATGCTCCTCTCGAGCTGGGCAACTCAGGTGCGTTGCGCCGGTTCACGTGCACATGCTCAAACGAATGACGAGGCTATTCGGCATCACTGCAGCTGTGGCAGCTCGTCGTTCTCCAGGGCGTGCTGTGCGGCATCTCCAACACGCTCATCTGTCCGTCCTCGCAGCCGGTTGACCGTGGGAAGGTCTCCGCTGACGCACAGACATACATGCAGACTCGCCCGTCTTCGTGTACTTGACCGACTGGTGGATTCAGCGACGAGGGATGGCGCTTGGCATCGTCTTCGCTGGTGCGCGCACTTCCTCCTCGCGGCCTCAATTTGACTCGGTCTATGCCATACCCACGCTCTCCGTTCTCACAGGTGGCGGAATCGGAGGCTTCATCTTCCCTTGGCTGATCAACGCCGTCCTCGAGGTCAAGGGCTTTCCGTGGCTGTGCCGCGTCTGGGCCCTCCTCACCGCCGTCGTCTTCTCGACGTCCATCCTCTTTATCAAACCGCGCGTGCAGCTCGTCAAGCCTGTCGGCGGTCGAGGACCGTGGTTCCCAACGGGTGGCTGGAGCTTTGCCTGGAACCCGCTCTTCCTGCTGTCGGTGGGTCGCGCCCTCCACTTCTTGCCGGTCTGCCTTCCTGCCTTCGACGCCTGTCGCTGAACCGTAACATGCGCATACAGATGCTCTGCGCGGCATTCGGCGGGCTCGCCTACCTCCCCGTCTCGAATTACCTCGCTGTCTACGCCCACTCGTTCTCCGACAGCACGACGACCGTCAACCTCGTCGTCGGCCTGTTTAACCTTGCCGCCTCGATCGGGTGCTTCCTCGCCGGCGCTCTCTGTGACCGCTCGTACGCGCTCGCAAACGCACTCAGCGGAGCGCTGTGCGCGCTCGTGAGCGTGACGGCTTGGGGGCTGGCCGACACGCTCGGCAAGGTGTACCTCTTTGCGGTGCTGTTCGGCTTGGTGGGCCAGCAGAGCGCGACGTGGGGCGCAGCGACGCGAGACCTCGCCGGTGCGCCTTGTCCTTTCGCACGAGCAGCGAAGGCGACCAGGGCTGACCTTCGTAACCTCGTCTCGTCGGCGACGCCCACGCATCCAGCCGGCAACCCGCACCTTGGCACGCTCATCATCACGCTGATCTCGATCATGAAGGGCGTCACGTCGCTCTTCATGCCCGTCGTGTCGGAAGCGCTCTACGACCGGTCCGCCGTCAACAAGCAGTGCGTCAGCTCGAGCGTTCGCCCCTCGTGTTTACCGTCGCTCGCCCACTGACCACGATCCGCGCGCAGGCCAGCATGGGGCCGCTACGGCTTTGGCAACATGATCATCTTTGGCGAGTTGGCGCCGTCCATCTCGCACGCCTTCCCCTCGCACTGACCCTGGGTCTGACCTCCCTCGCCCGTGCAGTCGGCGCCTGCTCGGCCGCGCTCCTCCTCAGCGGCGCCGCCATCCTCCCCTTGCGGAAGGTCTTTGCGGTCAACGACAGGGCAGAAAAGCCGCAGACGGAGCGCGGCAGGAGGCAGAGCTTTCGGGAGGAGTGACAGCGGCAGGCAGGAAGGACAGACACTCGCGCGCGGCGTCCGCTTACTGCAAGGACTCCGGCTCCGTCGACAGAGGAAGCTCGGGAGCGGCGCGGGAGTGCGGGAAGAGAGGCAGAGAGGCCGCGCGAGCACGACCAGTCCTCTCGAGCTACCCGTGGGCCCGTGGGCGTCAGTGAGGAAGGAGGGCGATCCTTGATTGTTCAACGAATCGCTGATGCTACACACAACTAGTCACACAGACACACGCACACGCGCACACATGCAACACACCCAGACACACACACGACGCACACACGACGACGCACGACCGCACGACCGTCCGCCCCGAGAACGCAACATACACCCTTTGTCGACCGCGCGCGACCGAGAGGTGGGCGCGGGGGGAAGGGGGATCTCCGCTACCGTACAGCGCGCGCATGACTTGTGGTGTGGTCAGGCGCGCGAGAGGGGGCTTTTGAGGTGGGGAGGGAGAGGAGGGGAGGGGGTGCGCTCCGTGAGGGCGGCGGGGCGCGAGACGCGAGAGATGCGAGAATCGGTGTGGACGTAGGACAAGTGGGCGAGTGAGTGAGCCGGAGGTGCTGGAGTCGGGAGTCGGGGCGGGGGTGTAGTGTGAGATAGGCGAGAGGCAAGGCGAAGAGTCGAGGCGAGGCGAGGCGAGAGAGAGAGAGGGAGAGACAGAGAGAGAGAGGAAAGCGAGAGAAAGAGGCGTTTTGAGTTGAGGAGGGGTTGAGGGCGAGGAAAAGGAGGCGAGGGGCGTTGAGTCGTGGAGGAAGGGGAAGAAGCGGTGTCGAGGAGCAAGACGGGCTTATGCCTCGCCAGCGCCAGCCTCGCCTTGCTGCTGCTGCTGCTGCTGCTGCGCGGCCTGCTCCTCCTGGACGCTCTGCACGCGGCGCTCCTTCTCCGACTCGAGCTGGTTGTACAGCAGGAAGAGCGCCTTCTCGTTGTTCCTGCGAGCGAGAAGCGAACGTGCATGAGCCTCGGCGCCCGCCAGGACGGAAAAGGACGAGCAGAGAGGGATAAGACGTACTCCGGGAGGCCCGAGATGACAAACATGCGCTCGCCCGTCTCGTCGTGGGCCGTCTTGGCAATGTTGATGCGCGAGCCCGACAGGCGACGGATCTCGTTGATCTTGGTCCCGCCGCGGCCAATGATGCAGCCGACCATGTCGCTCGGGATGCTGATCTTCTGCTCACGCCAGTTGGGGTCGCTCTCGTTGCCGACGACGGTCCCGGCGAGGCTCTGACCAGGCGCGAACCCGCCCTGCTGGCCCTGGCCCGCACCGCCGCTGCCGCTCTGTCGCCTCGGACCCGGGCCGCCCTGCGCGCCGTTGCGGAACCCGCCACCCTGCTGCTGCTGCTGCTGCTGGCCCTGGCCCGGCGCGCCGCCCATCGGCGCACCGCGCGGCTGACGCGGCTGGCCCGCACCGAACTGACCCTGCTGCTGCGGGTAGCCGTTGCCCTGCTGCTGCTGCTGCTGCTGGGGCACGTGCTGGCCCTGAGGGCCGGCGCTGGCGCCCGCGCCGCCGCCGAGACCCTCGGCGCCCGGGTGGTACAGGACCGTGCCCTGGCTGCGGTCCCAGTCGTCGATGAGGCACTTGGCAATCTCCTGCACGGCGATGCGGACGCCCTCGGGCTGGCCCGTCACCTCGACGATGCGCTCGGTCGACTGGGGGAGCATCTCCTTGCTCGCCACCATGCGCGCCGACGCGAGCTCCTGGATCTGGCGGATCTTGGAGCCGCCCTTGCCGATGACGGAGCCGATGAGGAGGTGCGAGATGAGGAGGCGGATCGAGGCCGACGCCGAGGGAGAGGGAGCGGCGCCACCCTCGGGGGCAGAGGCGGACGTGGGCGAAGGGACCGGGTTCTCGAGGATGGTCTGGGCGACGAGCGAGTAGGCCTGTCGAGAGCATGTTGATCAGT
Source organism: Rhodotorula diobovata (assembly GCA_006352295.1). NCBI lineage: Eukaryota > Fungi > Basidiomycota > Microbotryomycetes > Sporidiobolales > Sporidiobolaceae > Rhodotorula > Rhodotorula diobovata. Next base: position 7,281 of record SOZI01000189.1, on the reverse strand, counting down.
CTAGGAGCTCGCATGAAACAAACACGCGACGGGCGAGACGGGTGCTCACCTTGGCGACGCTGTCGACGGTGCCGCCGATCGAGAGGACACGGTCGGGCACGCCGGGGACGACCTTGGACACACCGGCCTTGACGGTGGCGTCCTGACGGATCTGAGCGATGGTCGCACCGCCGCGGCCAATGATGACGCCTGAGGGAGCGTACAAGGTTGAGGGGAGGGTAGGGGGAAGGGAGGAAAGCGAGTCAGCCCAACCGCGTCTTGACTAGTGCGCGCATGCTGGCGGTGTTGCAGCAGCTCGTGGCCCTCGAGATGGAGCGCGCAGCTGGACGTGCACGCGTCTGGGCGAGTGGAAACGCGCCCGGCGGTTTTTCCCACTCGGAGGCGGCCACTGCTCGACGACAACAACCTCTCGCGCCGCGCTTTGAGCGTGCCGAGGCTGCAGCAGCTTGACAGGCACTGCGGGGGGAAATGCGTGCCGTAGAGCCCAAGAGGGCGTAAGGGGGTTGCAGGGGGACGCGGGGAGCTCACCGGCCTCCTTCGACGAGACGAGGGCGCGGAGGGTGAGGCCGTCATCCTCGGTCTGGCCCGGCTGGTGGATGCCCTCGTAGGCGTCCGGGTTTGCGCTGTTGGCAATGGTGGCAGCGGTAGGGGCAGCGGCGGGAGTGTTGGCCGGCGGGCCCTGCTGGCTCGACGACGACGACGACGAAGGCGCGGCAGCCGCAGCAGCAGCCGCGGGGGCAGGGGTGGCCGCGGGGGCAGCGGCCGAGGGGGAAGAAGGGGCGGCAGAGTCGGACATGGCGGCGAGGGAGAAAGGGAGAGGGAGAAGAGGGGGAGGGGAGGTGAGGTGAGGAGGAGGAGGGGGAGAGGGAGAGGCTCAGCCCGGGCGGGCACCGCGCTTAATACAACTGTCTTAGTGGTTGCCTTACTAACCACCTCCCCCGCCTCGAGCGCTCTCCATCTCGACATGCAGCTCATGCTCACTCTAGCTGGTAGCACACTGCATTCGCACCACTAGACGGCCACACTCACCACCTGATCGATCCCCTCGAGCATCGCACCCCACTTGGGCCACGGCACCAACATCAGCTGGCCCTTGACCTCGACCCCAAACGCCTCGCTCCCGTCCTCCTGCCGCCGCCCACGCGTGTACTCAAACACGTGCTTGTGCGTCGCAACCTGCGCGACGAGGCGGCGTTGACGCGTCAGCCTTTTCCGTCCGACGAGAGCGCGAGAAGGGACAACAAAGCCGCACCTTCTCGACCGCCTCATCCTCGGCATGGTACACCCACAGCTTGTCCTCGCCCTCGTTGCCCTCCTCGGTCGGCGCCGCCCCCTTGCGGCCCTTCTTGCGCTTGGGGCCCCCGAGCATGGCCGCGCGCGCGCTCGCCTCGGCGACGAGCGCAGCCTCGAGCGCCGCGTTGGGGTCCGAGTCGAGCGCGCTCGCCGACGAGCGGAACACGCGAGAGAGGAACAGCAGGTGCGAAAAGTGGTACGGCTCTTTCTGCACACGGTCGAGGCGGCGTCAGTGTCGCCGCGTGTTGTGCGCCCTGAAGGCCGGCGGCTCGCGCGCTGGAGTGAAGGCGCGCGATCAGACGGCCACGGTCAGACCAGGACAAGGACACACCTCGTCACGAGCCCACTGGAGCTCCTCCTCGAGCATGCGGTACATGGGCGGCACGATCTGCGCCGGCATGTTGACGAGGCGCTCGCTCAGGACGAGGCCGACGTGTTTGGGCGCGTCGGCCGTCGACGGCTCGGCCGGGTGGGCGAGGAGGGCAGAGAGCTCGGCGTGGAAGGGGGACGAGGGAGGGAGCTTGGACAGGAGGTAGGACGTGAGGGCCGACAGCGCCTTGTGATCCTGCGGTGCGGGACGGCTCTCCGTGAATCAGGTTTGCCCTCGCAGGGACCAAGTCTTCCGACAGGTAGAGACAAATATGACGCGCACCTTGTGGACGTTGAGGTTGAGCACCGTCAGCACGGCGTACGGGTCCCCCTGCGCCGCCGTGTCGTCCTCGTCGCCGCCGTCCGTCTTGACCGTCGTCCCGACGAGCTTCTGCTCGAGGACGAGGTCGGCCACTCCACCGAGGTCGAGCTCGGCGGCGTCGCCCTGGAAGAGCTGCGACAGGAGCAGCTTGAGCGAGTGGTAGTCTTGGGGCTGCGGGTCGAAGAACGAGAACGAGACGTCGAGCATCTGCGCGGGCACCACGGGCGTGAGTACAGGCTTGACGTTAATGGTGAAGGAGGCGACGCACCTCGGTGTCGGTCCCCTCTGCCTCGTCGCTGTCGTCGTCGTCGTCGTCGTCGCGACCACGGCGCTTGCTGCCCTTCTTCGGCGCAGCGCCGGCCGGCTGAGCAGCAGGCCTGTCGACGTCCATGCTGTTGTCGGCCGAGCCCTTCTTGGCGGCGGCACGCTTGGGCATGTCGAGGCGCGTTTTGGGTGGGGGTGGACGAAGGCGGGGGAAGCTGACGAAGTGTTGGAGGAAAGGGACAAGTGTGTGCGCTGGTACGGGAGACTGGTGGAGCGGTGCGCTGGTCACAGGGTAGCACGAACGCTCACCCTTTCGGTCAAGGCTTTGAGTGGGGGAGGCAGCGCGCCGTTCCTCTCGCCCGTGCTCAGGCTCATCGCATCTCCCCGTCGCGGGCCCGGATCCTCCGGCAAACGATGCTGCAGTCGACAACTCTCCGGGATCCACTACGAGGCTCACTATGATTCTGATCATCTGCTGGTTCTGAAAATACAAGTCAAAAACACTCCCTCGCCGCACTGCGAGCAGCCGCGTCGAGGTGCGCGCAAGTGCGCGCGCGGACAAAAGATCCGGTTGTGGGTTGCGCCGCGTCGATGCCGTTGTTTGGTGCCGCTGGTAGAAGCAACCGTTGATGCCGTCAAACCCTGGCCCTGGAAGGGCTGTCGACGTGGACAAGCAGCGGACAAGTCGTCCGGCGCTGGTCGGCAGAACGTCGAGAGTCATTGCGACGGGCGACGGCCAGGCGGCTTGAGTGACGCGTCTCCCACAGGGAACGCAGTAGCCAGGGAATGGGGAAGCCGTACAGCCGGTCCCTGCAGTGCGAAGCTAAGAAGCGCGAGTGACACGCCCCAGCAGCCGTTCGGGGGCCAAGCCGACGACCGGTGGGGCGACGACAGCCTTTTGGTGTGCGCGAGGCGGCCACTTGTGTCAATCAGGGCACTCGAAGCGTAAGGAGCAGTTCAGAACCAGAGCAGAGCGCGCAGAGCCGGGTGGCCGGGAGGGGTCCGGACGAGCAGCAGGTGCCCGTGCAGCCGCCGCCACTGGTATTGGTCTGGACGCGGGGCAGGTGATTCCTAAGAGTTTGTCAGGAGCACTGTAGGTCACCTGCTTGCCTGTAGAAGGTGTCGCTGCGAAAAGAAACGGTCATCAAGTCGAGAGAAGCGAGAGGGCGGTGGCTCGGTCGTCGCGCGGCGCGGGAAGTCCAGGGCAGCAGTGACAGGGCCCGAGAGATACACAGAGCCGACACAGACACTGAGGGGCGCCTTGCGGGCGAGCGTGAGAAAGTAACGAAGGCCGACCTGCGCCGTGCCTCTCTCGCTGCTCCCCTTCACTCTTGACGCGCCTGTGCTCTGCTGTGCGCTGCGCGTGCTGGTCACCGTGACTCAGAAGGGCTTTTGGAGCAACCTGAGTCGGTGCTGGTGATTGGCGCGGTCCGTGCGCGCGCCGCGCTCCCGCTTGGCCCGGGCCCCGCGCCGTGGCCACCCGTTCACGCTCAACCGCTCTTGGTCCCCGCTTCGTCTCTTCCCCTCCTCGCTCCTTCAGCTCACGAGCTCGTGTGCACCTTTGCTCGCTCCCTTGTCGCCCCACCACCACCCAGTCGCACCCTCCCCTCGCGCCCTCTCCGCCCTCACCGGGCCAGCATACACTCACTCGCCTCGGCTCTACTCCCTCCAGCCCAGCCCTCAGCACCACACAAGTCGGCCTCGGCAGCGCCCCAGCTGCACTATCAACCTGCTCTCAGTGCCTCGAGCAACTCGACACGCGCCCCTAAGTCGCGTAGCCGCCCCTCCCCGCCCCGGTTCTTCCTTGCGCTCGACCACCCTCCCGCCTCCCGAACGTGCGGGCCCTGCAGTACCCAGTCTCTCTCTCCCTCTCGACACTCTCTCCTCCACCACCATGTCGGCGCCGGTTGCCCCCGCACCTGTCCAGAAGCCGCGCGGGACGGGTCGCCCTTCGCCCCTCGCTCAACTCGCCGCGACCCGCACGCGCTCCTACTCCCTCGCGTAAGTCACACGCGCTCTGTTCTTGTGCAGGGTGTCGGGCGCTTACTGACACGGAGCCCGCCCCCACACAGCCCGCCTTCGAGTCCCCCGGCCACGTACGACGGCGACGCGCTCGAGCGCCCCTCGTCGACCCCGCCTCGCGCCCGCTCGTCCTCGAGCGCCTCGAGCACAGTCCCCGAGCTCGACACGACGGCCGACAGCAGCATCGAAGTCATCATCGAGCCGCCGAGCAGTGCCGCCAGCACCAGCGACTCCCGCCTCGCGAGCCTGGTCGGACCCCTCAAGCCTCAAAACGGGGCCGTCACGATCCAGGCGCCGCCAGCCCACTTTGCGCCGTCGCCGGGCAAGTGCTTCCAGGAGCAGATCCAGCCCCTCGCCTACTTTGACGTGCTCCACCCGGCGTTCGTGAGCCACCCCGGCGCGGCGCCCTTCAACTACCCGATCGCGTCGAGCTCGCTCCCGGGCCACATCCCCGGCTTCTTCTCGTCGACCTTTGTGCCTCAGCCGACCTACTACGAGCCCCAGGCGCCGATCTGCGGGTACACGGGCGCGCCCCTCACCCCGCCGGGCAGCTCTCACGCCGTCGACCAGCCTTTCGGCGCCGTCCAGCCCGCGTCGACGCCGCACTCGGCGCCTCACCAATTCCACGAGGGCTCGCGCGGGGCGCCTGAGCACACCGGCTGGCTCACGCCCAGCGGGCTCTTCTCAGCCGCGCACTCGCCCGTCTCGTCGCCGCCTGCGTCGCCCGGCCTGAGCGACGACGGCAGCGCCGCCTGGTCCCTTGCCCCGCCGTCGCCGCAGCTTCCGCACGTGCCGCAACAGCAACAGGCCAAGCCCATGCTCGTCTCCACGTCGGGAACCGTCTACCCGCCTCACTCGCCGTCGGCGTACCCGCCCGTGCCGACCTTGCGCGACCTGCTCGACTCGGGCGAGCACTTCTTCAGCTCGGGCACCTGCAAGTTCTTCGACGTCGCCAAGGTCAGTCCGCTCGTTCTTTGTTCACTTCAAGAGGGTGCACGCGCTGACGCTGCGGGAGCGTGACGCAGGGCTACGGCTTCCTCATCGACGACCACGCCGAGGACCTCGGTGCCGACGGTGCGTCCAGCTTGACTCTCGTTCGCCTCGACCTGCCTGCTGACTTCCCATTGCCCAGTGTTTGTGCACTACACGGGCATCGACATGCACCGTGGCTTCCGCTGCCTCGCCCACGAGGAGCGTGTGCGTCTTTCCCCCTTCTCGCCCTTCTTGCGCTTGAGACCGAGACTGACTCGCCACCCTCGCCCTCCCAGGTCGAGTACAACCTAACAAAGCACACTTCGGGCCGCTTCCAGGCCCTCCGCGTCAAGGGCGAGTTCGGTGCGTCTTCCCGCCTCTCGTTTTCCCTGTTCCGCCACGTCACGCAGCTGACTTCGCTTCGTGCACGACGGACAGGTGTCCCGCTCAAGGGCCTCTCGGACGAGCGCAACGCCGAGATTGCGCGCCGCGCGCACGGCCGCCGCGAGGCGTCCTCCCCGCCCTCTGCCGCCGAGGCCACGAGCGACGCGAGTCCGGCGCCGGGCAAGCCCAGGGTGGTCCCACCCGCCCCCATCGTCGCCGTCAAGCAGCAGCAGTCGCAGCAGGCCCCGTCCCACGGCCTCGGCGTCAAGGTGCGCTCCCCGCTCGCGCCGCGCACGGCGTGAGTGCGCCCGCCTCGCCCGCCCAAGGGCAACTTGCGAAGGTCGACGGCGCCCGCCTCCCTTCGCACACCTCTCGCTCTCTCACCCTTCGCTTGACCCATCGCTTGTTTATTCTCTCGTCCAATTTTTTACGCGTCCTTCACCCCTTTCGCACGCACGCTTGCTTCCCTTCCCCCCTTCGTTCGCTCCCCATCCCCGACCTGTCCTCGCATGGCACCCTTTGCAGCCCCTCTCGCCCCTCCGCAGTCCACAATCCTCGCACCTCGTTTTTGCAGACACTCCCGCGACTCACAATGCCATGCGCCTCTTTCGCTTTCGATTCGATTCGTGCGGGCCGCGACAAGTGGGAGCGAGAACGAGAGCGAGCTCAGACGGCGGACGCGCTCGAGCCGGTCCGACCTTCTCCAGCCGCTCCCCGCTCGCGCGTGGAGGGCAGCGTTGGGAGTCGACGAGTTGCTTCGAGACGGGCGGACGAAAAGCCGGTCGACGAGGGCGCGAAAAAGGGGGTCGCCTCGACCGCCTCTTCTCGCTCTTTGCTCCACCTGCTGTGCACTCCCGGGCTGACGTTTCCCGTACGACCTCTCGACACAAGTTGGGCGACATGACACTCATTACACAGCAGAGAGAGACCACGCAGAGGAGACAGCTTGAACAGACGCGCGGGAGGAAACGGGGGAGGCGCCCGAGGATTCCACACCTGCCCGCGTCCCCTACCAACAACACGTGTTCACCGGGTGCGAAAGGAGAGAGGGATAGAAAAAGCACGGGTGGGGGAGCAAGCACAGAGTATGTGTCGCCCTTTTTTCTTTGATCGGCTGCACGAGGACCCGCTCAAGCAGCGACGGCCTCGACCTCGACAGAGGGCTTGTTCGCCTTCTGGCATGACTTGTGCTTGACGGCAGGTGCGAACGAGCGGACCTTGATGCTGCCGGCGTTCGGGAGGCGCGTGTCGCCGACGAGGAAACGGTCGACCTCGGCCGCGCACGAGCGGCCCTCGTTGATGCCGTGCACGATGAGCGACTGCGGGCGTCATGGGCGAGTGTCAGCCTCTGTTGAAAGAGTGCAGCGAAAGCAAATGAAGCGAGGTGCACCTGCCCGCGCCTGCAGTCTCCGGCGGCAAAGACGCCTTCGACCCCGGTCAGGTACTTGCCCTGCGGGGTGCGGATGTTGGAGCGCGCGTCCTGCTCGAGGCCGAGCGACTTGATGGCCGCGTCCTCGGGGCCGAGGAAGCCGAGTGCGAGGAGGACAAGGTCGGCCTTGAAGAACCCTTGCGAGTCGGGCACCTCGGTCATCTTCCACTGCCCGAGCGCGTCCTTCTCCCACGCGACGCGCACCGTGTTGACTCCCGCAATGCGG
>SOZI01000188.1:0-31848 GCA_006352295.1 Rhodotorula diobovata | reverse complement strand
TCGCCGCGCGCCGCGTCCGCTTTGCCGTCGCGGCGTCGACGCCCGAGTGCGCGACGCGCAACGCACACCTGCCCTTGGACCGCCTGCTGCGCGACGTCGAGAGCACGGGCGCCGGGGCTCGCCGGCTCGCGCTCGTCAACGCGGCGGCGTCGGTTCACTGGGCCCAGGTGTCGTGCTGAGGCGTGACGCCCGACGCGGTCCCTGGTTGGTCACTCGACATTTCAGTTCTCCGCTACGGCGGCGACAACGGCCTCCCCCCCTGTATCTGGCTATACCCGGCACTCCCTCGTGTTGTCCCCCTTCCTTCGTCTCCTTGTCCTCGTTCCTCGGCCCCTGGATCACTCTGCCCTGTATCGCGCACTTTGTCCACCTCACGTCGTGTGCTCGGCGCGGTGCAGTCATGAGCGAGAGTTGGAGAGTGCGAGAGTGCGAGCATGAGAGAGACAGCGGGGCTTTCCCTTTGAGCGTAGCCCTCCCGGCCCCTTGCATCTCTCGACTCGCGACAGGGACGAACTCGATCTCGGTCTCGGTGCTAGTTGGAAAATGGTGACAGGGCGTTGCAACGCGAGGCGAGGCGAGCGAGTGAAGCGGGATGGGTGCTGTGCAAAACTAACAACGGCTGCTCGCGACACCGGATCGGCTCAGACGACTCGAGACGACTCGAGACTCGACGCCCTCCCTGGTCGTCGTCGGCTCAGCTCGGCGGCTCAGCGCTCAGGCGGCGAGCACCTTCTTGCGCGCGTTGTCGAACGACTCGCGGCCGAACTCGACCTCCTCGTCGCCTTCCTCGGACTCCATCTTGGCCTTGAGCGCGTCGACCTCGCTGTCGGTCGCACCGACGCCGACGAGCAAGGTGGCCGCAAACGCGAACGCACTCGGCGCGTCGATGGCCGTGTCGACGAGCGTCTTGAAGACGGGCTCGAAGGCGGCGACCAGGGCGGCGTGCGCGACGACCTCCTTGGCCGCAACCTGGGCAAACAGGTCCTTGGTCAGGTTGACGGCGTCGGCCTTCTTGGTCAGGGCCGCCTCGGCGATGGCCGTGATGAGGAGGCCGCGGTACTCTTGCGGTAGCGCCTCGACCGATGCGACACCTTCCGAGATGTTCTTGATCTCGAACCACTGCGTGCGTCGAATGGGAAGAGGGGCGAGAGAAGAAGGGGTCCGAGGGTCAGCTCTCTCTCCAGGAAGCAAGCGAGTCGACCGCTGTGCAGCGAAAAGAGGCGCGCGCACCTCTGCGACCGAGTTCTTGGCCTTGCGCTCAGCCTCGGCCCGGCTCATCGACGACGCATTGGGGTCAATCGCGCCGTCATCCTCGTCGCCCTCCTTCTTGTCGCCCTCGCCCTCGCCCTCGCCCTCGCCCTCGCCCTCGCCCTCGCCCTCGCCCTCGCCCTCGCCCTCCTCGCCGCCGATGGGGACCGTTCGCGGCTTGAGCTGCAGGCGAGGGCGCTGCGGCTCCGGCGCGGCCGGCTCCTCCGAGACGTCGCCGCCACCCGAGAGCAGTGCAAAGGGGTTGGACGGCGTCGCCGGGCGCGCCGCCTCCTCCTTCTTGCGCTGGCGCGCGGCAAAGGCGCCTGTCGGGCCGAGCGACAGAGAGCTCGCGCTCGAGTCGCGGATGCGGCCGAACCCACTCAGGTCGCCCGCCTTGGCCGGTCGCTGCGGCTGGGTCGTCCAGCCGTCCGAGCCCGTCTGCGCGACGCCAAAGTCGCGGCCCTGGCCTCGCCGAGAGTTGGGGCGCGAGAGCTGGTCGCCGAGACGCGGCAGCTTGCCGCCCGACGACGCGACGCGGCGGGCCGACTCGTCGGCAGCCTTCTGGGCCTGCGGGTGGCGGGTGACGGGGCGAACGTGGGGTCAGCGACTAGCAACACGAGGAAATGTGAGGAATGGGAGAGGGACGCACGTCGGCGTGGATCTCCGAGATGGTCTTGGGACCGGCCGCCTCGGTCTTCGAGGCCCAGCGAGCAGCGCGGAGGTCGACGACGTCCTGAGGGGGAGTCAAGGGGAGGTCAGCACAGGCGGGATTGACGAGCGAGGAGAGAGCGGCGAGGACGCACGAAGATCATGAAGCGCATGCGCGACGAGATCTTGGGGCTCTTGGCGATCATGTCCATGCGCGAGAAGTAGACGTCCATGTGGGCGCGGGCCTTGGGCGTGTCGAGGGCCTTGCCGACCGTGGTGAGGAGGCGGCACAGCGACTCGACGTCCTCCTCCTCGGGGTTCTCCGTGTTGGCGAGGAGCTTTTTTATGCACTCGTGCATGATGCGCTCCGTCAGCATCTGGAGGCGGTAGAGCTCACCGATGAAGCGCACGAGGCCGAGGCCGCGGCGCTTGGCCTTCTGCGCCGCGTAGTACTCGTCGGACAGGAGCTCGGCCTCCTGGGCCGGCTCCTTGCCCGACTCCTCGGCCTCCTTCTTCGCCGCGTCGTTCGCGTCCTTCTTGGCCTTGTCGTCGGCCTCCTTGTGCTTGGCCGCGGCCGACGCCGCCTCCTTGTTCTTCCAGCCGTTCTCGTAATCCTCTTGGCAGCGGTTGAGGAGGTACTTGCGGAAGAGGGCGCCGCCTGCGACCGGGGTGCCGTCGGCCGTCTTGACCGTCTCGTCACGCACGTCGGTCGACACCTGCTCCATGAGCTTGCGGCACAGGCGTGCGTACATCTCGGACCACGTCGCCTCGTCGGTCGCCTTCTCAAAGATGAGCGCGATGACCTGGCGCAGGATGCGACCGTCCGTCTCGTCGACCGACTTGTTGGCCCACTCGAGGATCTGGTTCGAGATCGAGTCGAAGCGCTCGAGCGTGAGCTTGTTGAGGAGCGCCTTGACCTTGCGCTGCACCATCTCGGGCGAGCTCAGGTCGGCCTGGGGTGCGCCGGCAATGACGGACGGCGCCCAGCCGTTCTCCGAACGCGGGCCGAGCGTCGCGCCCTCAAAGCCCTCGCCCGTGACGTGCTGACCAGGCTTGCGCGACTCGTCGCGCTCGCCCGGCGGGCGGTCACCGCCGCGGCGCTTGCTGCCGCGCTCGCTCTTGATGCGGCCGCCCTGGCCTCCGCCGAACGCGCCACCCATGCCAGACTGGCTCGTCGTGCGCGACATGTTGCCACGCGCGCCGCCGAAGGCACCGCTCGTCGAGCGCGAGAGGCTCGCCGCGAAGCGCTGCTCGCTCGTCGAGCCGATCGAGCCTCCCTGGCCGAAGTTGCCCATGCCACCGAACGCACCGCCGGGGCCGCCCATCGACGCCGAGCGACCAAAGCCGCCGACGCCCGAGCCCGCGCGAGACGGGACCGCCGGCGGGCCCATCTGGCCGCGGCGGCTGCCGCCGAACGAGCCGCCGCGCTGCGGCGCACCGTCGTCGACCATGCCGATGTCGGCGAGGTTGGGGAGCTTGTCGGGCTTGGCCTGGCACACCTGCATGAACTGGAGGAGGAACTCGCGGTCGTAGCGGTACTTGCCCGGCTCGGCGCCGGCGTTGAGCTCGGCCGAGGGCGCCTTGGTGCCCTCGGGGTACTCGACCTTGTCGAGGTCGGTGATGGGGCGCGCGGCGTCAACCTGCGCGGACGACGGGCCCGACGAAGCAGGCGGCTCAGTCCCGGCGGCCGAGGTGGACGCGACGGGGGCGGGCTCGCCGACGGGCTTGGCGGGAAGGAAGGACGGGAGAGGCGAGGACGGGGTCTTGGGCGACGACGAGTCGACGGGGGCCGGGGCAGTCGCGTGGAGCTGTTCGCGAGCCTCCTCGAGCGCCTGCTGCGGGTCCTTGGACTCGGTCGACACCTTCTCGTCGGCGAGGAGCGACGCCTCCTCGGAGCGGACGGCATCGGCCTGCGTGACCTTGACCTCGAGGCCCTCGACCTCCTCGCGCGGGGTGGACGGCGCCGCCGTGTCGGGCGTGGCCGTCTCCTCGCGCTTGAGGTCGGCGACAGCGGCCGGCTTGGCCGCAGCGGCGGCAGCAGCCTCGTCTGCCTGAGCCTTCTCCTCGACCTTGCGCTTCTCCTCCTCCCTGGCCTTCTCCTCCTTCTCGCGCTGCTCCTCGGCCGCCTTCTGCTTAGCCTCGGCAGCCTCGGCCGCGAGGCGCGCCTCCTCGGCCGCCTTCTTCTCCTCTTCGGCCTTCTTGGCCTCGGTGTCCTCCGTCGGCTTCTGCTCCTCCTTCTCCTTGGGCGCAGCAGGTGCCGCCTCGTCCTTCTTGTCCTCGGCAGGCTTGGACTCGGCGGGCTTCTGCGTCGGCTTCTTGATCGGGATCGCTCGGCTCACCCGCGGGCTCGGCGTGAAGGTCGACGCATCAAAGCTGGGCTTGAACTCGGCGACGCCGGCGTGCGCAACGCTGAGCGGGCGCAGCGGCGTCGACGGCCCGCCCGAGCCACCGGGCGTGAACTGCGGAGCGGCGGGGTTGGGGCGCGAGGGAAGCGCGGCCGACTGCGGCTGAGGGGAGAAGGACTGGAAGGAAGGGGTGGCGGGCGTCGAGGGGGCGTGGGCGTGCGAGAGAGGAGGGGAGGTGGGGACAGTCGAGGGAGGCTTGGGCGACGGCGACGACGCGCCCGAGGTGTTCATCGAGGACGGAACGCCGCCGGGCGGGCCCTGCATGTAGCCCTGGCCGGCGTACTGGTAGGGGTAGTACTGCTGCGGCGCGTACGGCTGCGAGGAGAGAGCGAAAGGGACCAGGTCAGTCGAGTGCGACGGGGCGCCGGGAGGGGGATGGAGAGGGACGCACGTTGCCCGAGTACATCTGCCCCGGGTACATCATTGGAGCACCGGGAAGAGGCGCGTTCTGCAGCCTCGGGCTGATGGGGCCACCCGGGCCGCCGAACGAGCCCCGAGGGCCTTGCGGCTGCGGCGGACGCGGCGGCATGCCACCAAGGACAGGGGAGCCGACGAACGAGCCCTGACGAGAGCCCGCACTCGACGGCGCGAAAGGCACGGGGCCGGTGGGCGCGCCGTTGGGGATGGCCTGCGGCGAGGGGCCCTTTTGGGGGATGAAGACGGGCGACTGGCCATAGTTGTGCGGCGGCGGCATGTGGAAACCGGCAGGAGGCGGGGAGAAGGCCTGGCCAGGCTGCTGCTGAGGGACGAACGGAGGGGGGATGCCGCGGGGGACAAAGCTCGGCGCGCCGGGGTTCGACAGGTGCGGGCCGTTACCGTGGTGAGGCAGGGGCGAGGTGCTGGGACCGGGCGAGCGCGCCTGCGGGTCGTACGTCGCGACCGAGCGACGCTCCATCGGCATCGGCGAGGTTCCCGATGCGCCGGCAGCGGGCGAGGTCGACGAGGCGGAGGACGATCCGCCGCCCTGGAACAGGCGGTGCAAATCGATAGGTGCCTTGGTCGCCGGAGCAGCCGACGGAGTAGTCGCCGGGAGCGTGCCAAAGGCGGACGGCGCACCGTTCTTGAAGGCAGGGGGCGCAGCGGGCGACGACGACAGGGTCGCGTTCTTGTCGCCGGCAGTGCCAAATGCAACTGTAGCGGGTGACGACAATGTCAGTCTTTGATGCACGATGCACGTGAGAGATGGGGAGAGAGACGGGTGCACGCACCGTCCGAGCCAGCGGCACCGCGGATCTCGTCGACGCGCGAAGGGGGTACCCGGACGCCCTCAACCTGGACGCCCGAGTTGGCCTTCTTGCCGCTCGTCGGACTCGACGGCTGCGACGAGCCAGCGACGGCAGCCATGGCCGAGGCGGCGGGGACGGTCGGGCTGCTCGCGCCCGCCGAGCCGTTCACGACGCCGGTCGCATCCTGGCCCGACACGACGGCGGGCGAGGGCTTGCTCTTCTTGGCCGCTGCGGCGTAGTTGAACGGAGGAATGGTCGGGACGGCGTACTGCGACGACGAGGGCTTGGCAGAGGCCGACGAAGACGAGGTGCCGGGGTTGTTCGGAGTGCTCATTGACGAGAGGGAGGGTTTGTGGGGGAAAGGTTGGGATCGCCTGAGGTGGGAGATCAGACGGTCACAAGCTTGTTGGGGCGACTGCGAGGGTGCTTCGCTGACGGAGGTCGATTGAGATCGACGCGCGAAGGGAGGTGGAGGAGAGGGGGAGGAGAGGAGGGGGTGGCGACGCTGCTACGGAGTGAGCTGGCGACGGACAAAAGAGTGCAGGACTGAGTGGGCCTGTCAGGTCGTCTCCCAGTTAGTCTAGGTAACCATTTGGCGCTGGATGACGAGAGCGAGGCGATGAGCGCGCACCTGGCTTTTCGAGAGCGCCCGGCGGAACGGGGGCTCGTCGGGGGAGGGGAGGGAGGTGCTCGACTGGGTGAGTCGAGTCCTTGTGGAGCAGTGGCGAGGGAGAACGGTCAAGTCCTGCCACGCGCGGGGTGCTGCAGGAGAGGAGAGCTTCGGCGGCCCCCCCTCGCCGGCCGCCCCCCCTTGGCGGAGCTCGTCCACTACGGCCGCCTCCGCTCTCTCTCTCTCTGCCGCCTTGACCTCATCGCTCCTGCCCGTCTCGCGCCTTGCCTGCTTTGACCTGCGTGCACCTCGATGCCGTCCCATGACCACTGCATTGCTCGGCGGCTCGCCTCCAGCTGCATCCCACGGCTTCCCTTCCTTTGTCCGCGCTCATTCAGCTCCGCTCAACGGACTCAATCTCGCGCCCAGTCTGCTTGCGGATTTGCGTACGCGGACTGCCTGCCCTACCGCCGAGGCAGCCAGAACTACCGCGATCTCAGGCGACAGGCGGCGAGAGTCGCATCTCGTGACTTGCTAGTGACCGTGCGCGCCGTGTGCCTCGCTGCAAGGTCTACCGCGGCTGCCCCGGCGGGACGAACAGGTGCTCCCGGTAGTACGTGAGCTCTGTGGTCCGGACGTCAGTCTCGATGGAGAGGTGCACAAGGGAACGAGGCAGCCTCACCTGCAATCGACGCCTTGATGTCCGCGAGCGCCCTGCTCCGTCAAGTGACGGGACCGTCAGCCGCGTCGGCACGCAGACACGCGCCTCTCCGCTTTGACGCACCTGTGCTCGGCCTCGTCCTTCTTGCTCTGCCACCCGAGACTCGGGTACCACCGGCGGCCAATCTCCTTGATGCTCGACACGTCGAGGATGCGGTAGTGCAGCTTGCTCGCGAGCAGGGGGAGGTCCTTGTTGATGAAGGCACGGTCGGCGTGCACAGAGTTGCCCGCGAGTAGGGCCGGCGCTGAAGCGGCGGTACGCCCAAAAGCCGCGTGGTCAGTCGGCGAGCGCGAGCGGGGAGAGGCCAGAGGCGAAAGGGGCTCACTGCCTCGGGGGAAGTACTTCGAGACGTAGTCACTGACGAGCTTATCGACCTCCTCCATCGAGTACTCGCTGTCGAGGCACGCTTGCGTCAAGCCGGTCTGCGGAGGAAGCGTGTCGTGAGCGGCGCGCGAGACCTGGGCTGAGCAAGCTCGAACAGCGCTCACCTTGCCGTGCTGGTTGATGCACCTGTGCCGTCGAAGTGCGTCAGTCGCCTCCTCGATCTGGCTTCGCAGCAGCAGCAGCGAGGCCGCACCACTCGTTCATCTTGTCGAGCACCTCCTTGTCCGTGCGCACAATAAACTCGACGCCGTCATCGAGTGGCTCGAGGTTCTTGTCCGTCACGATGCACGCAATCTGGTCGACTGGGCGTATCAGTGCCAGGTTCCGTCAAGGTGGTTCCAGCGGTGACTCGCCTCGAGGATTCGGTCCGGGAGGAACTCTTCGCCCTCCTTGAGCTCATTCGGGCGCAGGTACGGGTTCAGGCCCGTCATCTCGCAGTCTGTTGACGGCGGCGCACGAGTTAGAACCGCGACTCGGGGTGCACAGTCGCGCGAGGAGAACTCGCCGATCCAGACGAGGTTGTTGGCGGCGTCGGCCATCTGGGCGAACGAGAGAAAGAAGCGGCGTCGATGTGCGAGCGTAGAAGCGAGAGTCAAGCGTGGAGCGCGGCAAGCGAGGCGGGCGACGAGCATGCGCGACTTGGAGAAGCGAGAGAGGCCGCGGGGGGGGCAACGCTAATGCTCATTAGCGCGCGAGCAAGCCAAGGCAAAGCTAAGGAACCCGGCGTCGGCGTGCCAAAGCCAACTTGCGCTCTCTCGCGTTGCCGCGCTCACCTTGGCTGAAGAGCTAGAGCCTCAGCTCGCGACAGAGAGCGAGTCGTGCGGCCAGTCTCGCGGCAGAGGGAGCGATGCCGCGAAAACGAGAGGAACTGCTTGTTGTCGTTGCGGTGCGACTTGGGGTTGCGACCCAGATCTCGCGATGTCTACTATACACCAAGCTACGGAACTGATCGATAACCTCCCTCACGACACCGTCTACGCCCGCTTCTCCTCCTCGGCGACGTCGTCACGCGCCGGCAGCGCCGACGTGCTCTCGCTGAGCGGGTGCGCGCCCGCGCTCCCGCTGCTCCCTCCACCGCTCATCACCCGGTTGCGCACTGCCTGCTGCTCCGGCGCCGTGAGCATGTGGCCCATGCGCTCAATCTTGGTCCTCAGGTACTTGTCGAGCTCGGGACTGCTGGTTGTCGACGCGCCAATCATGCCGACGCCCGCTCGCCGCAGGTGGTACGCCACAGACGAGTCGGTGTGCGCGTCAGAGGTCGACGACCCGCCATCCGAGTCGTCGTCCTCCTCGCCGGAGCCGTACGGCGCATCCTCGTCGCTGTCGGACGCGGCGCGGGTAGACAGGCCCGAGGGCGGGACGGACGATGCGGCCGAGGCCGAGCGCGAGTAGCTCGGGCGGGACGACGACTCTGAAGCCGCGAGTGACGCGACAGAGCTGTCGAGAGGGGCGCCGTGCTTGCGGCCGCGCATGCTCTTGCCCTTCTTGGCGCCACCGCTGCCACCCGAGGCCTTGCGTGCTGCGCGTCTCGCAGCAGCGGCCGCCTCTTCCTCGGCGAGAAGCCAGCTGCGCGGGACCATGGCGACACGCTCGACGACGCTGACGCCCTCGCCCTCGATCTGGCGGATCTTGTCCGGGTTGTTGGTCAGGAGGCGAACGCCGCTCTGCGCCACCCCAAGGTCGCGCAGGATGGCCCCGGCGATGCCGTACGTGCGCATGTCGGCGCCATGACCGAGCATGAGGTTGGCCGTGACCGTGTCGTGCCCGAGGTCCTGGAGGTTGTAGGCGCGCATCTTCTCGAGGAGGCCAATGCCGCGGCCCTCTTGCCGCAGGTAGACGACGACGCCCCGCCCGGCGAGCGTAATGAGGCGGAACGCCTCGTCGAGCTGCTCGCCACAATCGCACCGCTGCGAGCCGATCGTCTCGCCCGTGAAGCACTCCGAGTGGATGCGCACGAGCGGCGGGTCGGTCGGCGCGAGCGACGCAGCCGACGGAGGCGCGTGCGCGTGGCGGCACTTGTCAACGTGGTGGTGGTTTTGATGATGGTGTTGACTGTGCGCGTCGCGTGCAGTCGAGCTGCTCGGATCGAGCGAGCGCGGGTTCGCCAGCGAGGCCACATGCGAGGTCGCGCTGAGGCGGCCGACGTACGCGCCGCGCACGATGCGCTCCTCGTCGGTTTCGCCGTCGTACCACTTTGAGTCGAGCGTGCGCGAGCGAATGAACGGGAGGAGGCGCCGCTCGCCAGTCTCGGCGACTACGGGGGTCCCCTCGACGGCGTTGGTCGTGAGCGACGTCGAAGCCATCTGCGCGTGGTCGGCGACGAAGGCGAGGTGCTCCTTGTTGTCGTGGTTGTTGGTGTAGAGGTGGAGGAAGATGTGGCCGTGCGGGGTCGGAATCCGGGTGCGCACGCGGCACTGCACCTCGAGGGGTGGAAGGTCGGGCTGCGCCGGCGGTGCGGACGCAGAAGCGGGAGCCGAGGACGAAGGGGCGTAGAGGGGCGACTCGGGTTCGACGGCAGACTCGGCGCCAGTAGTGGGGAAGGGGACCTCGGTGAGAGGGCGCTCGAGGAGTGGAGGGGTCGACGGCTGGCGCAGCAGCTCTACCAGCGCATCGTCCTTGAGGTGGTGCACCTGCGCTGACGCAGGGGGCTTGCCTCGCCGTGCGTCGGGCCCGAGCTTGTCGTCGAGACGGCCGTCTTCGCGGAATTCGAACCCCCCGTCGTGAGTTGGCATGGCCACCGCCTGAGGCCTGTCAGCTATGGCGCGCTCATCATGCCGGTGTTCCTTGGCGACCTGCTCGTCGCGCAGACGCTCGAGGCGCTCCTTGCGCCGACGCTCCTCGTCCTCGACCTGGAGGCGGATCGTGCGGGGTGCCTGGCGCGACTCCATCTTTGGCCGCTGCGCCATGGTCGCGGCAGCCGAAGTGCGCTCGTCGTCGCAGGGCGCATAGGCGAGCGGTTGCGGGAAGAAGGTATGGAAGTAGTGATTGCGGGTCACTCTGCGCGTGGGGAAGGAGGTGTCAGCAACTGCGGCTTGTGCGAGTCGGTTGTGCGGCGCGAAGCCCGCATCCGAGCATGGGAGGCTGTCGCGCAGTCGTGCCTCACGACCTGACGAACTGGGCCTAAGTCGAAGCCGAGTCGAGGGCAATCGGATCTCGCGAGGCAAGGGGGAGGGATGGGAGAGGGGAGGGCGGACTCACTGTGGTCCGGCGCTCGCGGCAGCAGCGATCATGAGTGGGTCGACGGGCGGTCTGCGGTCACCGCGCTTGGCCTGGCGAGGTGCATCGCGCGACGCCGAGGTCGACGGCTGAGGGCCGGCGGCGGCGATGAGGTGAGCGGCCGAGGAAGACGGCGGGCGGTCGCCCGTGAGGGCTTGGAGGACAGACAGGTCCGAGGGGGAGACGCTGTGCTGCGCTCGAGCGTGCAACATGTCCTTGTGGTCTCGGGGGTTGTGACGCCGGGCTCTGCAGGAGGGAGAGCGAAGGGCGGACCAACCGGTTCTGCCGGCCTTGTGGACCCCGTCCTCGGCCGCCGGACTCAGCCGCGGCGGAACGCGCACGCCCAACTTGCCCCTTTTGACGGGTTTTGAGCGGCTTCTCTCACCATGCACTCAGGCCTCCGCTCTCGTCTAGACCTCCAATCCCCGCTCACAGGCTCTACGCGCAGGTCAATCTAGACTGCAGCTGCACACGGACAAGAAAGGGACATCGGTCGAGACCAACGCGGCCAGGAACCAGGATTGGGGACAAGGTCACTGAGACTTGAAAGGGGGGGCGGCGAGGCGCGTCACGCATCGCTACGGTTATAAGAGGTGAGCGGTCTCGACGACACCAGCTCTCCTGTAGGTGCACTCCTTCAGTGCGCACCGCCCTCGACGCCGCCGCCCAGGTTGCGCTTCCTCCTCGCATCGCCAATCGGGAGGTGCACAAACTCGATGGCTTGCCACGCCTTGCGGTCCGTGCGCATAGTGCGACTGTCCTTACCGTTGCCGAAGCGGAGCGAGCGCTTCGCGCGACGGTCTGCGTCTGCGGCGATGGACGTGGTCGCCGCTGCGGTGCCGCGGGACGACGTGGTCGACACGCTCGAGGCGGGCAAGGTCGTCGCCGAGCTCGTGCGCACGACAACGTGCGTAGTCGCGGAGGACGTCGCAGTTGTCGAAGCCTTCGGTGCCTGCGACGTGGTCGCCTGAGCCACAGTCGTGCGGACCGGCGCGTGCGTGGTCGTTTCGACGACAGCTTGCTCCGTCGTCGAGGTCGTCGCAGCGACCGTCGGCTCGTCGACTTCCTCGAGGAGGGCGACGCTCGACGTGACCTGCGTCGCAGCGGTCGAGCTCGTCACCACGTCGGCGAACGAGGCGGAGCCCGCGCGCGAGACGCCGAGCGATGTGGTGGGCGGCGAGCTCGAGTTGACGCTCTTCGAGTTCATGCCTGTGCGCACGCGACTGGACGGGTCAGCACGGCGCTCGCTGCAGGCTGTGACGGATGGTTGCGGGGGCGCGAACAGGCGGATGGCTCACCTCCGAGGTTCAAGACCGCAGGCATCGCGTCGCCAGTCGGCTGCTTGAAATGGACGACGAGCGCTATGATGATGCTGCGGCATACGGAGAGCAAGTCAGTTTTCGAACGCGCCGAACGCTCACAAGCTCGCTCAGGAGAAGAGGAACGCACGCGACGATGACGGCCGCCGACCCGCACCAGCCGATGATCCACCACTTCCGCGCGATACCCTGCTTGCGCCTGAGCCACTCGCTCTCCTTCTCGCCCTCGCTCTCTTTGACCATGCGCGAGAAGCGCGCCCAGTCGAGCCCCGACTTGCGCACATCGGCAGGTCCGCGACCGCCAACCTTCTCGTCCATGACGCTCCCGACGTCACCGAACGCCATCGCCTGTTTGAGGCTCATGGGCGAACGGGGCGAGGCCGGCTCGCCGACGAACGCGGCGCGAGGGGGAGGGAGAAGGATCGGCGGCGGCGCGCTGGGTCTGCCGCCGACAGCGAGGGGCGTCGCGCCGGCGGCATGCACGTCGGCCCAATGCTGCTCGTCGCGCGAGTACGAGCCGTACGAGTCGACCGAGGCGGAGCGGGCAAAGTAGGCGTCCTTTTCCTCCTCGGCCGGAGAGCGACGGGCGTATGTCTGACTTTGCTCGTAGTGCGGCGCGGCGGCACCGAGCGGGAGTGACGACGGTGCATAAGTGCTCAGCTGAGGCTGGCGAGGACTGGCCATGGAGGCGGGGAAGGGCTCGACGACGATGGTCGGGGCCGGCGACGCGAGTGCGGGCGAGGGGAGCGCAGGAAGAGGGAGTGCGCGAGGGTCGTGGTGGAGGTACGCCATCCTGTGTTTCGTAATGCGCGTGTCGAGTGGGTGAGAAAGCGAGGGAGTTGACGAAGGAGTGCGTGCGGGGTGCGTGCGTGCGCTCGAGCCGAGGACGCGGAGGGTGCAGTGGCGCTGGCGCGGGCTCCCGAGTGAGCGAGTGTGAGGGGTTGCAAACGAGTGTGAGATGCCGGCCGGCGGTGTGTCGAGTCCTAGGGGAAGAGCAGGCAGGGAGTGGGGGAGGGAGAAGGAAGGAAGAGGCCGTCTGTGCCCCTCAAATCTCCGAGACGGCCTGAGCGTGCCCGACGAGGGGAGGACGTGGGGCTCCGAGCTTCAAGCGCCTGCGATGGCCTTTGAAAGTGCCTCGCAAAGTTCAACGCAGAGGGAAGATGTCCGTCTCGCGCCCGCAAACAGCCTCCATCGACTCGGCGTCTCGCAGGTGGGCGAGCCGACGAGACGAGATCTCGAGACGGTGTCGACGGGCGACGCCAAGCCAACTCGCCGCCTCCTCTCAGTGAGCCGGCGAAGCAGCTGCATAGGCTGTGAGTAACAAAGTTGAGCCACACGACACTTCGACGAGTACACAGGACGTGGTGCAGCTGGCAGCCGGCGCCTGCTGCGCTGCCGTTCGACGCGCCCCGAGCTGTCGAAGGGCTCAAACCGTTTGCCCGCAGGCCGCGGCATCGCCTCCTTAAACTGCACTGGCACAGTGGGAACCGAAGAACAACTTGCGCAGAACAGTCTATGGCTATCTACAGGTGCCCTACCCACACTTGCCCGTCTCCTCAGGCGACGACCGGCGCCTTCTCCGTGCGACCCGAGAGGACCCGCAGCGTCGAGCGCGCTAGAACAAACATCTCCCTGCGCGACTCCCAGACGGGGAGAATGCTGTGCGAGCGAGGAAGGTCAGCGACATGGGCGCGGGAAGGAGGAAAGGGAGGACAGCGGCGCACATGCAGAAAATGCCCGCGAGGAGCACCCACGCAAGGGACACGCCGCACCAGGCCTCGAAGAATCGCTTCGAGAAGATGTAGTGCGAGAAGAAGAGAGGGAAGGGAATGACGATGGCAATGACGAAGGAGAAGAGGCCCGAGATCCAGCACGCGCGGACAAAGGTGCGCTGCAGGGTCACGAGGTCGACGGGCGCGTTTGAAGCGGCCTGCTCCTCGACCGTCGGCGAAGGCATTTCGTCGAGGTCGACGGGCATCGTCTCCCCCGTCGACTGGTCCTTCTTCTCCAAGTCGACGTCGACGTCGGACGTGCCGCCGACGACCTTGCCCTCGTGGGGGACGCTGGAATCGGACAGCGCAATGGCACGGGTGGCGTGCCAGTCATAATTGTCAGGCTCTGCGAGCAGGTGAGGAGCAGCATCAGCGTCAGCATCGAAGCAGGTGAAGCGGCGGCGGACAAAGAGAGCGCGTGACGAAGTCGGGGAGGCGTGGACGAGTTTGACCGAGGCTGCGAAAATGAAGGCACTCGACGCACTGATACAGGTGATGATGAACGAAGCGAGTGACGACATGACGAGGCCCGGCGCGGAGCCGCAGATGGCCGAATACGGGAGCGCAAGGTTGCTGGGCGGTGAGCACGTCAGCACACGTTTGCTTAGCAGAGGGCTGACGAGCACACTCACGGAACATTGACTTCGCCGTAGATCATGTGGCAACCGACGAGCCACCCCAAGAGACCGCAGACGGTGCCGAAAAGCGTGCCCCAGAACGCGGCGTGCTTCGACTGCCGCTTGGAGACGACGGTCATCGCAATTGGCACGACAGCCGGGGTGAGGAGAACACCCTGGACGTAGAACAGCTGTAGAGGGGGCGAGGAGGGTCAGCTGGCGTACATTGGAGGCCGCGTGGCTCGACGCACCCAGCCCAGGTCTATCCTGGCGACGTGAAGGATGCACGACCAGGCACCGCCCCAGATCGCGTAGCCGACAATGACGCAGTGCGAGGCAAAGACCATCTGCGACGGTTTGTGCGAGAGCGAGATGCGTCACGATTGAGTCAGCTTGTAGTCAATCACGCTCCACACAGCCTGTACTGGGCGCACCTGACGGCCAGACAGGGTCTTGTATATGCCGATGCAGTCCCTCACCACGAGCGAGGAGACGGCAATGAGCTCCGCGGAGCACGCCGAGGTCGCAGCCTGCGAGCGGGTTGAGAAGGCCGGCGGCATCAGTGGCCTGCTCCTTTCTCACCGGTACCGGTGAATGCTGCGGTGGTCGCGCAGGTGTAATGCACAGTCCACGCACCATGAAGACGATCAAGAGGACGGCAATCGCTCCGGACTGCCCCAAGATTGTGGCGGCGGCAGCAGGAGCGACGAGACCTGCAGAGACTTGAGCCGGCGAAAGGGCGTAGGGGTATGTCGGGAAAGAGGGATCTGTCATGAGGGCACGACAGCCCAGACCCATCATCGTGCCGAACGCTGTGACGCAGGGAGGAGCGGTGTGAGTTAGCCGTGATACGGCACACCGACGAGCGAGGCTGCGCGAGCACTCACCGAACGGGATGCTGAACCAAGAGATTGCGCCGAGCATGTAGGCTTTGGTCGTAGACTCGGGGCGAGAGGCAATGGCGCGTTGCCTGCGAGAACGCGGTCAGTCACGGAGAACACGCTCTCGGTCAGTTTAGCTCCGGGCTCACCAGTAGCCCTGGTCGCACTGCACGGATAGAACGGTCAGCTAATGTTACCTTGCTCGAGAACAAGGGTCACGCACGACGACTCCGGCAAAACCAGTCGCCAACGTGCCTGTCCGGAGAGAGGTCAGCCGCCGCTAATGAGTGAGCAAAGGCAGCCCCTTGACGCACAACCACCAAACAGCATGCCCGCGTTCGACTTCATCGTCACATAGGAGCCTGCCACGTTGCCCGCGACGGGCGCGATGGTTCCGGCGCGTTCGAGCAGGTCGTAGAGCTTGCCCGGCGACCCCACGATGTCCGACGTGCCGTACATCGTGAACGCAAAGATGTAGAGGATCACGAATAAGATAACCGTGTGGAGGTAGTCGACCACAAAGGTTGCGCGAAGCCCTCCGGCCACTACCTGCGCGTCAAGGACAGGCGGTCAGCACCGTTCCCCGTAGACACCCGCTCAACGGCCCGCTCACGTAGATAGCAATGCCCAAAGGCAAGAGGAAGTTGCACGCGATGATGTTGGCGCCCGTCATGGCGTTGAAGGTGGCAGAAGCGCCGAGGATGAGGGATCCGGTGACGATGTGGGCGCACACGAGCGAGTAGAAGGTGAAGAGGAGGTGGCATGCGCGACCATAGCGCGCTTTGACAATCTCGGCGAACGTCACAGCGCCTCCGGCTGTCGAGAACGCAGAGGCGCGATGTCAGCCGGCGCTCAGACCTCGAGGCTTCGGGGGCGACTGCGCACCGTTCTGCTTGACTTTGGACGCCACCGCGGCGAAGAGGGCAATCTGAACAGTTCCTGTGTGTGCGAGAGAGGTACAGAATGGGTCAGGGAGAGCTTGACGGCGGATGCGGGACTTGACGAGAGCGACTCGCCTCCAACGCCGTACCACCAAGCGGCCGATAGTCCATTCTCGTACGTGCTTGCGGAGCTCTGCAATAGCGTTGCCGACCAGGTCCAGGCCGAAACGATACTGCCGTCCGGAAGGGTCGTCAGGGACATGCATGACGGCGAAGAGAGGGGGATGAGCGGGCTTGTTCTTGCGCACCCGCAGCAGACGAGGCCGGGCTTGACGCTCCTCGACGCCGTCGCGAACTCGTTCGCGGAGCCAGGGTCAAGGCGAGAGAACTTGGCCTGCACGCGAGTGAGGAGGACTGAGGAGAGCCGTCAGCGCGCGCGGACAAGCACAGGGAGGACCTGAGAGAGAGGGAGGGCCCGAAGGGAAGGCGTTCTGCGGATCCCAGCCTGGCTCACGTCCTCCCGTCCTCAAGAAAACAGGTAACTCACTCATCGTGACGGCGAAGAAAGCGCCGACGCCGCAGACGACGCCGTACCCAACGCCTGGGCCGAGAAGCCGCGTGAATTCGCGACTGCCCTCTGGATAGCCTACAGGTTCGGCCATCGTGAGTGTGTTTCGAGAGGAGACGGTTAAATGACACAGAAGCAGAGAGGAAGCGAAGAAGGGCGAGAAGCAGGGGGAGCGCAGACCGGAGAAGAGGCGACAAAGGCGCCGCGGTCCCGATTGCGCAAGATAGCAGAGCCTTTCCCATCAGAGCTTAGCGACACGGACGACTGGTGGCGACGCGGGGGCGGAACCTTGGGGGCTTGCCGACGGCCGACGGCAGGGTCGAGATAAGCCTGCAGGCATTCGCTGGCGGCCTCTGCGCGCTCTGCCTTGCTCGGACAGGTTGCGCGGAGCAAGCAGTCTGTCATCCAGCCGAGCCGCTCGACATACGTTCCCTGAGCTTGCCGCGGAAGAACAGCGAGTCGACCTCCCCACCGCCAGGTGCACGCGAGCGAACGAACGGCGGCAGCACGGGAAGCGGGCGAGCTGGTCCGACGGGATTTTGGCGTCAAATGCGACGCTCCACAGTCAGCTTCAGACCCAGCAGATAAGTCACGGCCGAGACGACTGGCAGGGGAGGGGACGCCGGTCCGACTCGCCTGGGACCGCCGGCGCGTCAGCTGTCGTGCGGCAAGGGGCGTTCTGGTCAGCTCTTTGCTCCTCATCAGCACCTCTACCCATCCTGTTATGCCCTCCATCGAACCCACTTGGCACGCCGTCGTCGAGAAGGAGGCGGCCCGTTTCGCGAGGAGGGTCGAGGCGAGCGGCGTCAAGGTTCCCGTCGCGACCACGGATGCGCTCAATGTGATCAAGGTGCCACTCGAGGCTGGCGTGCTGTTGCCGGATGAGCTCGAGATCACCGGGTCGAGCATCGAGGGGTTGCTGGCAAAGCTGAGTCGGGGCGAGTGGAGCGCCGAGCAGGTCACGGTTCGTCTCCCCCTCTCAGTCGGCCGCTGCGTCGCCATGCACCTCGAAGCCAGCTGCGATGCTGATGCTCTGCTGCTCCCTTCGTAGCGCGCCTTCTGCCGCCGGGCTCTCCTCGCTCACCAGCTCGTACGGCCTTTCCCAGGCCCTCGCTCGCTTGTGACCCTCTCCTCGATTCGGTGCTGACACTCAGACCTGACTAGACCAACTGCCTGACCAATGTCTTCTTCGAGCGCGCTGTCGAGCGTGCCAAACTGCTCGACGCCGAGTTCGCGCGGACGGGCAAGGTCAGCCGTCTTCAACGACGACTGGTTTCGCCAAAGTTTCGCTGTCGCTGTCGCTCGGCCGCTCTTCTGACGTCCTGCTGCCACTACTCTGCAGCCGACGGGCCCCTTGCATGGCTTGCCGATCTCGCTCAAGAACCAGGTCGACGTCGAGGGCGAGCAAATGGACTTGTGCTACGTCGGCTGGGTCGGACGCGTCGCCAAGAAGAACGCCGTTGTCGTCGACTGCCTCCTCAAGCAAGGCGCCGTCCTGTACTGTCACACCAATATGCCGCAGGCACTCATGTCAGGCGAGACGGTCTGCAATCTCCACGGCCGCACCGTCAACCCGCACAACCGCGCGCTTTCGGCGGGAGGTTCGTCGGGCGGCGAGGGCGCACTCATCGCCATGCGCGGCTCGATCCTCGGCGTCGGCTCAGACATCGGCGGCTCGGTCCGGTGTGTTGCCGCTCTCTGTCCTGTCGCACCGAGCCGTGCGGACCTTGACGAGCTTGACCTCCTCGAAGAATCCCTTGCGCCTTCAACGGACTGTACGGACTGCGTCCCTCGTACAACCGCATGCCGTACGGCGGCTCGTCCAATTCGATGGAGGGCTTCGAGGCGGTTCACTCGGTCCTCGGCCCGATGACGGTCAGCGTTGACGGGCTCAAGGTCTTCTTCAAGGCGGTACTCGACGCAGAACCGTGGCGCTACGACCCTGTCGCGCTGCACATGCCGTGGAGCGAGCCGGCGTACGAGCTCGCCGAGCACGGCGGCGGCAAGGCGCTCTGCTTCGGGTTCAACTGGCACAACGGCCTCGCCAAGCCCGACCCGCCATTCCTGCGCGCCATGGAGAAGCTCAAGGAGGCACTCCTCGCGCCGGGCCACATAGTTGTTGACTACTCGCCGCCTGACGCCGCGACCGGCGCCACCCTCCTCGCAAGTCGCTTGTCCCACCTCACTCGTTGAGCCACGCTGACACCCCTTCCCGCACCAGACCTCGCTCTTTGTCGCCGACGGTGGCGAGGACATCAAGCGCGAGTGCGCCTTGTCGGGCGAGCCCGTCCTTGGCGGCGTTCTCGTGGGCATGGCTCCGCCGCCGCACCTCGCGACCTACGACTACTGGCAGCTTTGCCTCGAGCGCCGCAAGTGGGTCAAAGGGCAGCTTGACGCCTGGGAGGCCACGAAAGATATGACCGGGACTGGACGACCCATCGATGCCGTCGTTGCGCCGCCCGCACCGTACCCGAGCTTCCGCCACGGTGACAGGCAGGATATTTTCTATACGGCGCGTCGTCGGCGTGTCCCTTCCCTTCACCCACTGTGCCAGAGCTGACGCGCCACGCACTGTTTTCCAGGGCCTGTGCAATATCTGCGACTACCCGTCGGCCGTCTTCCCCGTCACGGCCGTCGACCCAGCCCTGGACGTCAAGGGCGAGCCACACGCCTTCGCGAGCGCCTTTGACAAGCTCAACTACGAGCGCTACGACCCCGAGGTGTACCGCGATGCGCCCGTCGCGCTGCAGGTCTACGCCCGCAAAGGCGAAGACGAGGCTACGATCCGCTTTGCCGAGATCTGCGCCGCCGCGCTGGAGGCGTCGAGGTGAGCAGCGACGGGCGGCGAAGGCCAGCTGGAGACGTGCGCGCGGCGGCGGGTCTCGAGGAGGAGGGAGGTCGATGCGCTCGCTCGAGCGCGTCTGCCCTGCTCGCCGTCTGTAGATAGCTTCTCCGACCGTGGTCAGTTGCATCCGATGATCTGTGTGACGCAGGTTAGCGAAGGAAAGCTTCCGCGAAGCTGGACGGCCACTTCACGATTCTCGGACCCGCGCAGGACTCGGAGCCAGCCGCAGCGCGAGCGGCTGTTCGACCCCGTCCCTCCCTCGACATCAAACTCTGCAATCTTGCTGCCATCCGTCAGAGCCAGCATGTCCGCTGACGCAACCTGGCAGACCGCGGCGGCGCAGGAGCGAGCCCGACTGGCGAGCAAGATCGAGGCGAGCGGGTGCGGCGCAGCGGCACCGTACAAGGTCGCGCGCGACGTGTTAAACGTGGCACAGCTGCCGCTTGAAGGTCTAATGTCGTCAGCCGAGCTCGAGATCACTGGCTCGAGCGTCGAGGGCCTGTTGACGAGGCTCAGGTCGGGCGAGTGGGGAGCGGAGGAGGTGATGGTACGTCTCCCTCTCCCTGCCCTGCGCTGTCGAGGCGCTGCGACGAGGACCTGACATGATCGTCGTCACAGCGTGCCTTCCGCCGCCGAGCGGTCCTCGCCCACGAGCTTGTGCGTCTCTCCTCCTCTTCCTCCCGAGTTGGGAGAAATCCGGCTCACTCGCCTCTGGGGCCTGCGCGCGCTTGCCCACAGACCAACTGCCTCACGCAAGTCTTCTTTGACCGCGCCATCGAGCGCGCAAGATGGCTCGACGCCGAGTTTGCGACCAACGGCGTCCGTCTCCCTCTCGACCTCCCTGTTCACTCTCGCGCCGCATGCTGACTCGCTTCCTTTGCAGCCGACGGGCCCCTTGCATGGCTTGCCGATCTCGCTCAAGAACCAGATCGACGTCGAGGGCGAGCAAATGGACTTGTGCTACGTCGGCTGGGTCGGACGCGTCGCCAAGAAGAACGCCGTTGTCGTCGACTGCCTCCTCGAGCAAGGCGCCGTCCTGTACTGCCACACCAACATGCCGCAAGCCCTTGGGTCAGGGGAGACGGTCTGCAATCTCCACGGCCGCACCGTCAATCCGCACAACCGCGCGCTTTCGGCGGGAGGTTCGTCGGGCGGCGAGGGTGCGCTCATCGCCCTACATGGATCACCTCTCGGCGTCGGCACCGACTTGGGTGGCTCAGTCCGGTGCGTCCTCCTTCTCCCCTGGTCCCACCCCGCCAGCCTCGTGTCCCTCGACTGACCACGCCCCGCCCTTCGGCCTCAGCGTGCCCGCCTCTTTCTGCGGCATCTACGGCCTGCGGCCCTCGTACAACCGCATCCCGTTCTGCGGCACGTCGAACGCCATGCAGGGCTTCGAGGGCATTCAGTCGGTCCTCGGCCCGCTCTCGGTCTCGGTCGACGGCTTGAAGACGTTCTTCAAGGCCATTGTCGATTGGGAGCCGTGGAACCTCGACCCTCTCGCGCTCCGCATGCCGTGGAACGAGCCGGCCTATCGCCTGGTCGAGCATGGGGACGGCAAGTCGCTGTGCTTCGGCTTCAACCGCAACAATAGCGTCGTCAAGCCCGATCCGCCGTACCTGCGCGCGATGGACATGCTCGAGAAGGCACTCGTCGCTCAGGGTCACAAGGGTGCATCGGTATAGTCCTCTTGAGCTCGTTCGCGACAATGTCGCTGACCCTCCCCTCGAACTTCTCGCAGTGATCGACTACTCGCCGCCCGACGCCGCCACCGGCGAGGCCATCCTGGTGCGTCCTTCTGCCTCTCCCTCGACGACTTGATCCATGTCTCACCCAACCGCCTGATTCCCGCAGACCTCCTTCTTCTCGGCAGCCGGTGACGAGGAGGTCAAGCGCGAGTGCGCCCTTTCCGGCGAGCCGCCTATCTTCGCCGCACCTTTAGCTTCAGCCCCAGCGCCCCAGCTCAGCACGCACGACTACTGGCAGCTGTGCCTCAAGCGGCGTCATTGGGTCAAGGGGCAGCTCGACGACTGGGAGGCGACCAGGCTGAAGACCGGCACGGGCCGCCCAGTCGACGCCATCATTTCGCCGACTGCGCCCTACCCGAGCTTTCGGCACGACGACGCTCTCGAGAACTTGTACACAGTGCGCCGCCTCGCTCTCTCTCCCCTATCTGCCTCCGTCCATCACGCTGACTCGGTCGCTTCCCTCAGGCCGTCTGCAATATCTGCGACTACCCGAGCGCCTCGTTCCCCGTCACAGCCGTCGACCCAGCCCTCGACGTCAAGGGCGAACCACACGACTTTGCCAGCTCGTTCGACAGGCTCAACTATGAGCGCTACGACCCCGAGGTGTACCGCGACACGCCGATTGGCCTTCAGGTCTACGCCCGCAAAGGCGAAGACGAGGCGACGATTCGCTTTGCCGAGATCTGCGCCGCCGCGCTCGAGGCGTCGAGGTGATCACAGCGGTTCTGGCCATAGAGACGGCGTATCAACCTGTTCTGGGCGCGGCTGGAATGTATGGAGAGAGGAGGGGAGGGGCACGAACGTGTGGACGCCGCTGCAGCGGCTCCGGGCCGGATCGAAGCTGCAATGGTCAAGCAATGTCTTGCTGCAATCAGGCGGCATCAGGGACGCGTCGCAAAAAGCAAATTGGCAACTTGGCGAGCTCCCGGAACGCGACGCGTCCGCCCGTGCCGTGTTTTTCGATCGGGCAGCGCTCCCCGCCTTCTCAAGCTGCCCTTCTCCTCCCTCGTTCTCCTCCCTCCCGCCCCCGACAGCTGCCACTGCCTCGTACACGTCACAGACGAGCTCTAGTCAGCAGACCACCCCGCCCGTCGGCTTCCAACTCACCTCAGTCCCTCGTTTCACCCTCGACCTCCTCCTCCGGGCACCGCGGCCCCGCTTGGCTCGTCGTTGAGCAAACAACCCCTCGTCGCGTACTCTCAGCGTCCCACTCGACGCTCGCAATCTGTGCCGTGCCTCCTGTGCCATTCGGGTTTCCTCGCCTCGACGCCGTCGACAAGTCGACAATGTTCCGTCCCTTCTTCCTCCTCGCGCTGGCCGCCGCCTCGAGCCTCGTCGTCACCGCGCAGACGTACGGCAAAGGGTTCACCGGCAAGAAGGTCTTGTCGGCGTATTTTCCCTCTTACCAGATGTCGCCGGCTGTACGTATTTCCTCGTCCCTCGCCTGCGGGAGCCGGCGGCAAGAGGCCTGACCTCTTGTGTTCGCTCGCCCTGTCCTGCAGGACGTGCCTTACGCCAAGTACACGCACCTCGACTACTTTGTCTTTACGACGACCCCAAGTGTGAGTCACGCTTGCCCCGAGTCTCATACACACGCTTGCCTGCGCCTCGAGGTCGTCCGAACGCTCGCTCACGCAAGACCACAGGCTTCGGCGATCTCTCAAGCCGGCATCGACGACTCGCTCATCCGCGACTTTGTGAGCCGCGCGCACAAGGCAGGCGTGACCGTGTCGTACACCGTCGGGGGATGGACGGGCTCGCAGTGCGTCGGTTCTCTCTGCGCGAACGAGCGATGACTATGGGCCTGACCTTCGAGGCGCCTTGACGCTCGTCTCGCGTCGCCGACCAGACACTTCTCGACCCACGTCGCGACCGCGACGAGCCGCAACACATTCGCGCGCACCCTCGTCGCCGTCATGCAGCAGTACGGCTTTGACGGCATCGACATCGTGAGCCTTGCTAGTCATGCATTCTTCACACGTCAATGTGCGCTGTCTGACTCGAGCTGTCTCGCAGGACTGGGAGTACCCGGGTTCGCAGGGCCAGGGCGACAACGTCGTCTCGCCGTCGGACGCGGCCAACCTCCTCCTCTTCCTCCAGACGCTCCGCAGCGTCGCCGGCATCGACACCCGTCTCTCGATGGATGTGCCTCCTGAGGGCATCATCGGCGCAAATGGGGCTCCGCTCGCGGACCTTTCTGGCTACGCGGCCGTCCTCGACTGTGCGTCGCGTTCTCGCATTCTCTTGCGAGACCGAGACTCCGATGCTGACCTCTCCTCTCGTGCGCCCTGCAGATCTCACGGTCATGACGTACGACATGACTGGCACATGGTCCGGCTTTACGGGCCCCAACTCGCCCTGGTCGGCGGGCTGCGCACCGCCGAGCAACCCGTTCAGCATTTCTTCTGCGTGGGTCTTTGCTTGTTCGCTGGGTATCGCACAGGCTGAGCTGACCTACGCGACTGCACCCAAACAGCATTTCCAAGATGCAAGGCGCTGGCTTCAAGGGCAATCACATCGTGAGGCGCCGCTTTCTTCCCTAACCGTCCTCTTTCCCTGCCCTCTGACCTGTCGTTCTGCCTCTTCGCGACACAGCTCATCGGCCTGCCCAACTACGCCTACGCCTACTGGGTCAAGAGGCCGTACACCCAGCGCACCTGCCCCGACGGCACGACGACGATCGACTACCAGTTCGCCACGTCGGGCTCGACGTGCGGATCCTACATCGGCACCAACGGGCAGTACCTGTACCGCGAGCTCGTCGCCAAGAACTACTTCAAGCCCTCGTCTGGGTTCCGCAAGATCCAGGAGGCCAAGTACGCCCACGCGTGGACGCTGTACAACCCGACGACGTCGGAGTTCATCTCGTGCGTCGCTTGCACCTCCTCGTCCTGTCCTCGTCGGTCTTCCTCTCGGCTCATCTGAGCAGGGGAAGAGGAAGCGAACTCGCGCGACTCATTCACTCACGCTCGCGACGTCACAGGACCGACGCGCCGGGCACCATCTGGTTCAAGGCCCGCCAGGCTTTCCAGTACCGCCTTGCCGGCGTCAACTTCTTTGACGCGTCGGGCGACACGAGCGACGGCCGCATGGCGCAGGCGGCGCGCTATGGCCTCCTGATTGACCCGATTGGGTCGCTCACGTACTCGACATACACGCTCTGACGCACTCGGGCGCAGAGAGTACATGGCCGAAGGGGCACGAGCGTGGAGGGAGGACCTTATTTCGGCTTTCTCGGGAGACGAGGGATTTTGTATGTAGAGCGCGTCGAGGCTTTCGCGCATCAATCCTGCATCTTGAGCGTGATTGCAGAGCACTCAGCCGCTTGTTGAAGAGGGTCAAGGACGCATCCGATCGGGCGCGGCGACGAGGACCGAGCGCGTTCGGGTCGAGCGATTCTTTGGCCACACAAAAGCGCATTTTTTGATGGACAGCGCGAGCGGACTCGTGCAGAAACGTCTTTGCACATCATCGAGCCCAATGACCCCTACTCTACGCCTTGTGGCCAAACTTGTCGAGCAGCCTCTCCTCGACGCCCTCGCACACCCACGAGTACTCGACAATGTCGAGATTCTCGCGCTCTCCGCGGAACAGCTTGGCGAAGTCCTGGCCCGGCGCGCCGGGCATGACGGGTGCGGCGGCGGCGCCCCCTCCGCCAGCCATGCCCATCATGGGGTTCATGGCGACCTGGGACGCTGCCGGTGGGGTGAGGGGAGGTCAGCGTGCCTCCTTCGCAGGAAGTGAGAGACAGCGAGCGCACCGCTCGAATCGCCGACGAGGAGCTGGTAAACGGGTCCGAGGCCGAACATGCACAGGAAGTACCACGACGTCGCCGAGCACCACGACGCGTCGAGCGTGAGGTCGGGAAGGTAGATGCCGCGCTGGAGGAGCTCCTTGAAGCGCAGAGGGAGGGGGAAGGGGATGCGGGCTGTCGGGCGGCCGGTCAGCTGCGTGAACGGGGATGCGAGAGAGGTCCGAGAAGTGAGCGAGCGCACCGAGGAGCGAGCCTGCGAAGAACCGATTGACGACGTACATGGTTCCCATCTGCATCGTCGTGCATGGGGCGTCAGTCCTCTGTGCAGTGTGAGCAGTTCAGGAGGGACAAGCGAGCGCACCTGCGGGACAAAGCCGACGGCCTGCTTCTTCATCATGTCGGTCATGCCTTCCATCATCTGCTCCATGTCCTGCGGGTTGTCGAGCGGGTTGGGCGGCGCCGAGCCCTCGGGCGGGGCGGGTTTCTTGAGGTACGAGCCATCCTCGAGGGCCGCCTGGAGGTGCGACCGGAGGGCGACAAAGGCGGCGGGAGGGAGGTGCGAAGAGTTGGCTCGCAGGACCTGGGCACGCGTCAGGGCACGTCTGTTCATGGTGGTGGGCTCAGTTGAGGGAGGCGTCGCGGGGTTTGGCAGGGACACGCACTGCTCGCGGACGACGAGGAGGGGTTGCGGTTTGGGCGGCTTTGTGAGGACGCGGGCGAGGTAGTGGCGGACCAGTCCACTGAGGAGGACGACGACGCAGAGAGGGACGAGCACGTGGGCTCGGACGTCTGTCGCCCGACGTTGACAGGTCGAGCAGTGACGACGAGGGGATAGGGGAGATCAGCGCGGGCACTGCGATGCGAGCGGCGTGAGAGGCGCACCTGAGCTAAGCGTCAGGTCCTCGGAGAGACCAGCTCGCACGAAGCGCGACATGGGCAGAGGCTGGGCGTCAAGGGACCAAGGTGGAGGGAGCGCTCGAGCTGCTGGGCGTCGAGCGATGAGCGATGAGGCGCGTCCGTCCTCGGACAGACTGAGGCCTGAGGCCGGCCTGAGGGGTCGGCGTTCCTGGGGCACCAACTCTTTCCTGACCTGCGAGCGCTGCCTGTTTGCCCTGGTCGCCAACTGTGGCTTGGACTCTTTGCTTCCACCTGCCTTCGCCCAGTCGTCCCAACCCTCTGCTGCCTGCCCCCCGCCATGTCGTCGCTTGACCCTCCTCCTCCACCCCCGCCGCCAGCCGCCGGCGCCGCACCGAGTTCTCGATCTTCCGCCGGCCCATCCCTCACCCTGCCCGTGTCCGTGTCGACCCCCGACAAGGACCCGAACCCCAGCCACGATGCCTCGAGGGATCGCCCGTCCGCGCGCCAGCCGCCTGGGCGCGAGAAGCGCACCTTCTCGCCCGATCGCCACCCGTGGCCTCAACGCTCGTTTGCGTACCAGTACCTGCCGTTCCGCGGCATGTACAACGACGTCCGCAAGCGCATCCCCTTCTACGTCAGCGACTGGACAGAGGGGCTCAAGCCGCGCAACCTCGAGCGAGTCATTGGCGCGACCCTCAAGATGTACTTCCTCAAGCGCGTCTCTCTCTCTCTCTCTCTTCGCTGTTTTGGTCGAGCGAGTGACTCGACTGACGCCCTGTTACTACTCGCAGTGTTATGCCGATGCTCGCCTACATCATCGACATGTACGTGCGGACCGACGGCACGTATGGCGTCAACGAGGGCCTGCTCGCTTCTGCCCTTCCGGCGCTCGTCTTTTCCGTCCTTTCGGTCCAGCCTCTCACCATTGTCGGCGGTAAGGCTTCCATCAGAGCACACCCATGCAAAGAGTCGACAGGCGCACTGACGCCTTCCGCCCGTGCGCGCTCTTCCTCGGCGACCTCGCTCGACAGTGACGGGTCTGATCAACTTGTTCAACTACACGACGTTCGATATCCTGCGCGACTATGACGTCAATTACATCCAGTTCCAGGCATGGGTGCTGATGTGAGGCGCTCCCCTCTTGGACAATCTGGCGGGGGCACCGGCTGATCACACGTCGTCCCTCTCGCAGCTGGTCAGCCATCACGCACTGGCTCGTCGCCGTCTTCAACATCTGTGACTACACTCGCTTCGTGACCGAGTGAGCCTGCGCCCCGTCGCTCATGTGATCGACGACACACTGACCCATACCTGCCGCCCACAGCATGACGAGCGAGACGTTCGGCCTCTGTGCGTGTGCACTCTCGCTCAGCCTGCGAGCGCGTCCCAGACTGACGTTCGCACTCGCACAGACGTCGGCGTCATTTACATCCAGAAGGGTGTCGAGTTGCTCGTCTACGAGTTTGACGACGGCACAGGCCAGTCGGGCTGGTTCAGCGTCGTCGTCGCCATCCTGTTTGCCCTGTCGGTCTACTTTACCGAGCGCGCGGGCACCCTTCATTTTGGCCGTGAGTGTCCCTCCACCACCCGCTCTCGATCGGTCAGTCCTGACTTGACATTGCCCTCGACGCCGCAGCCTTCTGGATGCGCAAGTTCCTCGTCGACTACGCCTTTGCGGCGGCCGTTATCTTCTACACGGGCTTCGTGCACATGTGCGTTGATGTTTCTCGCGTTCGTGCGTACAAGAAGACGGCGTGCTGACGCCGAGTGAGCAGTCCGGGCTACATCCAGTCGGCCGACATCCAGTTCCTTCCCATCACCTCGACCTTTAACCCCACGCTCAAGTGCGTAACCTGCGCTCTTGCACAAAATTCCAGCTGACCCTCCTCTTGGACCACAGCCGCGATTGGGTCGTCCCGTTCTGGTCGCTGCCGGTCAAGTGGGTCTTTGTCGCGCTGCCGTTCGGTTGCCTCGTGACCCTGCTCTTCTACTTCGACGTGCGTATCGACTCTCCTGCCGACTATGCGCAGACGACTCACCCACCCGGTGTTGTCTTCGCAGAACAACGTCAGCTCGGTCATGGCCCAGAGCCGCGGCTTCCCCGTCAAGCGACCCGCCGGCTTCCACTGGGACTTCTTCCTCCTCGGCTGCACGACCTTCGTCTCGGGCATCATCGGCCTCCCTGCGCCCAACGGCCTTGTCCCGCAGGCCCCGGTGCACACCGAGAGCCTGTGCGAGACGCGCCTCATCCCCTCGGAGACTGAGGTCAGCGAGGGCGGGTTCTTCGAGGGCGACGTCAAGGAGGCGAGGGAGGAGGCAGCGCGACGGGTCGAGCAGGGCGCCGAGAGGACGCCGATGAAGGTGGTGCGGACGAGGGTCGTCGAACAGAGGGTGTCACACTTTGCGATGGGTGTGCGTGCTCTTTCTCGCTCTCCATACGCGCGCGGGGACACTGACGGTGGGTTTTGCCGATGCAGCTTCTCATCCTCGGTACCATGTCTCGCCCACTTCTCGTCGTCCTGTGGGTTGCCCGCTCTCGGCTCGTCGATTCGAGGGACGCCCTCGCTGACGCGCCTCGTCCCTTCCTCACTGCAGCGGCCTCATGTCGCGCGCCATGTTCGCCGGCATCTTCATCGTCGTTGGCTGGGGCTCGGTCGAGGGCAACGGCATCGTGCACAAGACGCTGTACTTGCTGCGCGACCGCCGCATGACGCCGTCGACTCACCCGCTCTTCAACATCCGCCGCCGCTCCGTCTTCCGCTTTGTTGCGATCCAGTGGTTGTTCTTCGCGGCCATCATTGCCATCTCGGAGACTATCGGTGCGTCATCTTCACCCCTCCGCGTTCCCGTCCTCCTCGCCTCCTCGCAGCCGGGCTCACCTCGTCCTTTGCTCGCAGCCGGCATCGGTTTCCCCGTCATCATCATCATCTTGATCCCCGTCCGGTACTACCTCGTGCCCCGCCTCTTCACCCCGGAGGAGCTCCTCGCGCTCGACGCCCCGACCGCCAACTCTGCCGCCGTCCTCGTCAGTCTCGGCGGCCCGCTCCAGCCCGAGTACGGCCAGGCGCGCCCGGCCACGTCGATGCGCACGGACGAAGAGGCCGTCGAGCTCGGGACGGGGAGGACGGGCGGCAGGGAGCGGGAGCAGGACGAGGGGCTGAGGAGGAGGCTTACACGCGAGGAGGTTGAGCGCGAGGGTGGCGTTCGGGGCGGCGAGGCGGGCTTGCAGCGGACGGGGTCGCTCAAGCGTTAGTGAGAGGTTGAGGTGGTAGACTCGCATCGTGTAGATACGCACTTGACTTGTATCGCTTGCAGCAGGACGCGCAGTGCTCGCTCACTTGGATTCGGCTCTTTCACCGGCGTCGTCTACCGGCACTCCCGCTTTCGACGCGATGACGGGTGCTGACACAGACGAGTCACCGCTCGCCAGTCTCGCCTCCTCCAGGCCGGCGATCCTGACCAGACGAGTCAAGGCGTGCGCTTGCCCACACTGCGCACTTCTCCTTCCTTCCCTTCATCGCCGACCACCACCATGCGCTGCGTGCTCCAACGAGTCAAGTCTGCCAGCGTCACCGTCGACGGCGAAGTCATCTCGAGCATCAGGCGAGGTGCGCCCACTCGCGGCTTCCGCCCCCACCTCCCGCGGCGCTCATTGATCCTTCCTCGCTGCACCCGCAGGCATTCTCTGCCTGGTCGGCATCGGCGCAGATGATACTAAGCACGAGCAAGAGTGGCTTGCACAGAAGCTGCTCGCCCTCAAGGTGTTCCCCGAGGACCGAGAGGGCGAGGTGTGGGGTTGGAAGAAGAGCGTCGTCGAGGCGGATTACGAAGTCCTGTGCGGTACGCTCGCTCATCTCGAAGTTCACTCAAACCGCTCCACAGTGGCGCCCTCGCTGACCTCACTCCAACCCCGTCGCTCCGCTCCGCTCCGTGCCGCGCCGCGCCGCGCCGCCAGTCTCCCAGTTCACGCTCCAGGCCAACCTGCGAAAGGGTGCCAAGCCCGATTTCCACGGCGCGTGTCCGCCTGAGGTCGCACGGCAGATGTACGAGGACCTGCTTGCCGACCTCCGGCGGCGGTACAAGCCTGAGCGGATCAGAGACGGGCGCTTCCAGGCCATGATGGACGTGCAGCTCGTCAACGACGTACGTCGTCTTCTTCCTGGCGTGTCAGTCCTGACAGTCAAGCTCACGTTCCTTGCTGTGCGTGCGCGCGCAGGGTCCCGTCACCCTCGTCCTCGACAGCGCGACGGACGCGCCCGCTCGACCAGTCCCCAAGGCGCCCTTGACAGAGGAGCAAAAGCAGAAGGCCAAGGAGAAGCTCGCGGCGCGACAGAAGAACCGCGAGCAGCGAGTGAGCGCGGCGACGAGCGGCGCAGGGACACCCGTGACGGCCAGCGCGAGCGAGGTCAGCTTGCTCGACGGGACGGACACGCCGGCGTCGTCGACTGCTGCGGAGGAGCGGGTCGCCGCCGAGGCGGACAAGGCGCCAGCACAGGCGACGACGGAGAAGAGCGAGAAGGAGCTGATCCACGAGGCCGAGGAGAAGAGCCGAGAACTCGCCGAGCGATTCAAGGTGGCCATGCTCGAGCCTGTCCCCTGAGACCCGTCTCTTGTCCTCTCCTTGCGTAGCACCGCAAAGTCGTTCCTTCGTTGCCGTCGCCATGTCTACAGTTGCGCGAGAGCGTCTCCTCTACGCAAGAAACTTCTCGACAGCGTCGAGCCATGGCTGCGTGGCGTCGACCATAGGCAAGTGACCCGCGCCCGTGATCTGTTCAAACGAGGCATCGACGCCGTCCACCGCGAGCTTTTCCGCCAGGCCCTTGAGCACGCCCGGGAGCGCACCGTCCCGCTCGCCCGCGACGAGGAGGACCTTCTTGCCCTGCAGTTTGTCGGCCAGGCCGGGGAGGACGTCGTACCTCTGGAGCGCCGCCGCGCCCGCCGCAAAGCCCTCAATGGGCGTCGTCGCGATCATGTCGTGGATGAAGAAGGCGCGGCGCCCGCCCGCGTTGAACTCGCTCGTCGCGCCCTGGGGGAACCACCGCGGGACGGTCACGTCGGCGAGGGGCACCATCGAGCCCCTTGAGCGCGCGAGCTCGATGCGCTCGTCCCAGGCTTTGGCGTTGGCAGCGGGGGAGGTCGCCTGCGTGTCGCACGCGACGAGGCGCGAGAAGAGGGTCGGGTGGTGCTGCGCGAGGGCGAGCGACGTGGCGCCGCCCTGCGAGACGCCGATGACGGCGTGGACTGGGGTGGGGATCGACAGCTTGTCGAGGATGGTGGCAATGTCGCCGGCGAGCACCTCGAGCGTGCACGGCTTCGGCGGGACAGACGACTGATTCGCACGAGCGGACGTGAGCTCCGGAACGAACGCCCCTGAGGAGAGAGGGAAGGCGGACGAGGACGCACCTTGCCGTGACCGCGCTGGTCGTAGGTGAGGAGGTTGTACTTCTTGCTCAGCCTCGGCAACGCCCCGTCCCACATCTTCTGGTTGATCATGAGCGAGTTGACAAAGACGAGCCACGGGCTGCTCTCGTCGCGCTTGGCGACGCGGACGTGCAGCTGGACGCCGTCCTCGACCTCGACGTCGTGCTCGGACTGCTCCGTCTCTGGCAGCGGGACGCTGACCGGGCCGACGTCGCCCACGTCGAGCGTGACGAGCAGGCGCGACACCATGTTGTAGGTCGCGGCGACCGCCGTCGCCTCGAGGAGCTGCTGGTCGTCCTTGAGGTGCTCCCTGAGCTCGTCGATGAGCGACTGCGGGACGTTGACGTTGAAGGTCGACGCGTCGGCAAAGCGGAGAGCGGCGGCCTGGAACGGCGAGAGGATGCCCGGCGCAGCAGGAGTCGGAAGGGGCGTGTACAGGTCGCGGATGATCGTGAGCTGCTGGTTGGTGAGGCCGGCATCCGTACCGACGTGAGCGTGGTCTAGCAGGGGCTCAATGCGTCAGCACAGGCGCGAGTTGCGAAGGCTAGAATAGGACAACGGCGCACGCATCCACTCGAAGGTCGCCGAGTTGCGTGCAGCCACGCGCAGGATCTTCGTGTGGAGTGGCGCCTCAGCTACTACGCTGTCAGAAAGTCAGAGAGAACGCAGGAGGGCGACGCACCATCAGCTCGCGAATGTCGTCCGGGAGCGAGTTGCGGTTGCGAACGG
>SOZI01000187.1:0-32948 GCA_006352295.1 Rhodotorula diobovata | reverse complement strand
GAGCCGAGGGAAATCGCGCACGGAGCGCCTCGGCTTGCGCGTAGGTGATGCTCGCGCGCCCGCGCAAGCTTGCCCCGTCCGAGTCTTTGACCGCCCGAGTGTCTGAGGGACCTTGCCCAGAGCTACGAGTGTGTCGAAGGGGCACAAAGGCGACCCCAGAGGGAGAGAGCAAGTCAGCAGGAGGGAAGCTGACCTCCGCCGCCGTCGCCGAGCCCGAGCGTCGAGTCCGCCGGAGTGATCCCCGCACTGCTGACCTCCGCCCGCGCCGCGCCGGATGCCGACTGGCCGCGCGCCTCGCTGACTGTCGCCTCGCTCACGGCGGGTCCAAACCCCCGAGAGAGCCGCTGACTCTGCTCTCGCTGGCTTCGGCTTGCACTCGCTGGAGTCTCCCTCCTGCTCTGTTCTGCTCCTCCCTCTATCGCTCAGACCCCGACTCGCCCTAATCATGCTCCGCCGCTCCTCCTCCTCCTCGAGCCGGACCCCGTCCTTCTCCTCCTTCGAGTTTGACCGACGCTCCTCGTCGAGCTGGTCCTCGGACGGCGCCTTTGACCTGCTCGAGCCCGTCGAGTCGAGCCTGCCGCACGACATTGTCACCCTGTCGGCGCTCAAGCCCCAGGCCACCGTGAAGAGCGCGAGTCGCCGACACCATGGCCACCACCACTCGTCGTCGACGGCGGCTTGCTCCCTCTTGGCCGAGCCTGCGGCCTTCTCTCCCTTCGTGCGTCGCTCCCTTCTGGTTCGCCTCGACAGAGACAGCAACTGACGCACCCTGCCCCCCCCGCGCGCGAGCAGTCCTTCCCTCGCAACCACACGACGCACGCCCGCTGCCCCAAGCACGGCATCGTGCACGACCCGGCGCTCGCCCTTCCGCAGCGCGACTCGCGCAGCCTGTCGTCGACGTCGTCGTCCAGGTCGATGAAGGGCAGCGTCGCGTCTTCCGCGGCGTCGTCGTGCTCGTCGGGGAGCTCGACGTGCTCCCGGCGGTCCCTTAAGGTGCGCTCACCCTCTCGTCTCTCTCGCACAGAGTCTCGGCACGCGTGCTGACTCGCCCTCCGCACCCAGTGCACCCTGAAGCGGGCCATGTCGTTCAAGCGTCCATGAGCGCACGCACGCTATCCATGCATCGTCCAGCTTGAAGGCCCCCTCGCACACCGGTCACCACCCACGCTCGCACCCGCGCGTCTCGTCCGCAGCAGCAGCACACGCCCTCTTTCGCCAGAAAGAGAGCCATCACACTCCTCGTCAGGCACCCATCTCCAGACGCGGGCCAGCGGACCCATTCACCCGCGCGTCGAGACGATTACGACTCCCTCCCGGGCGAGGAGAGAAGAGGGGCTAATACATAGTTTGTTCTCGGGGCTGTGTCAGTCGCCACCAGTCAGTCAGTATCAGTGTTGTCACCAGTGTCAGTGCAAATCTTCGGCGCCCGTGTCCGGGTGCCGCAGAGAGAATGTCGTCGAGAGCGTTGCCTCGTCATTTCACGCTGGACACCCGCCTCCTTGACACGTCCTGCTACCGTAGCCCGGCCTCCTCGACCGGGAGGAAGCTCCACACGGTCCCGACCGAGGCCATGATGACAGACACGACGAGGAGCAGCCAGCACAGGCCGCGCTCCCACCCCGCGACGACGAGCGGCTCGCCCTCGCCAGGGACGGCCGCAGCCGCCGCCCGCTTGCGCCGCGCGAGCTCCGCAGCGTGGACTTGCCGCGCGTGAGCGACGGTCGGGTGCTTGAACCCCTGCGCGGCGTGTCCCGCGCCCTCACCGTCGTCCTCCGCCGCGTCTTCACAGAGCGCCTCGAGCCCGCTCGCCGTCCCGGCCTCGCGCTCCGCGTCGACCCTCTTCTTCTTGCTGCCCTGCGCCCCGACGATAAGGTACGCCCCGACGGGCCCAATGACGCAGATGACGAACGCGCTCGCGCTCCCGAGGAAGGCGAGCACGCGGTCAAACTCTGGGATGGCGATGGCGAGGCCGACGCAGAACAGGGTTGCGACGGGGCGGAGGACGTAGTACCGCACGCGGTGGACGCGCGCTTCTTGGGCGGCGGCGGCGGCGAGGAGGGCGTGGGTCCGGCGCGAGGGAGAGGGAGAGGTCGAGATGGCGGAGGCGTTGAGGGAGCGGTGGTGGGCGGTCGAGATTGAGGTGGACGTCGCAATGGCGCTATCTGACGATGTCGGCGCGGGGGGAGGAACGGATGCGACGACGGGCTTGCCGTGTAGGCCGACGAGGTGCTCAAAGGTCGTCACGAGGGGCTTGTTCGCAATGGCGTACTTGACG
This sequence comes from Rhodotorula diobovata, assembly GCA_006352295.1. Lineage (NCBI taxonomy): Eukaryota > Fungi > Basidiomycota > Microbotryomycetes > Sporidiobolales > Sporidiobolaceae > Rhodotorula > Rhodotorula diobovata. The sequence continues at coordinate 30,673 of SOZI01000187.1, read as the reverse complement.
AGCGGGTTGATCTGCGTGCGAGACGGACGACGTCAGCGTCAGCATACGAGGGCATGGCAGGCGAGGAAAAGGCGGCGCACGGCAACCATCCACACGGCGAGCTGGTTGAGCGCGACGGGGTACCCGGGTGTCATGGCCAGGTCGCGCGTGATCTCGCTCGAGACGCCGTTGCCGAACATCAGGTACCCGAACACGCCAAAGACGACCGAGACGACAAAGGCGATGATGTAGGCGACGTTGATCATCGACGCAAAGTGCTCGGGGTGGGCCATATCGCGGTACAGCGAGGGGACGACGGCGTGACCAGAGAACTGCCCGCGTTCTCGACAAAGGTCAGGCTCGGTGCGGAATCGGAGAGTGCGAGAGGCCCGGTAAACGCACGCCCGACATGAGGAGGCCAAACGAGATTGGGAAGCGGCCCCACCGCGGGACGACGCTCGTCGGCATCGGCACCCACATGCTGCCGGGTGCCGTCTTCTTGATGACGCCGTCCGAGATGAGGACGGCAAGGAGCACGACGGACGACATGATACCGAGGAGGGACGTGAGCGAGAGGACGCGGAGGGGGAGGTACGTCGTCGGGAGGAGGCTGCGAGACGAGGGCGTCAGCATGGGGGGGCGCCCCTCGCTGCAGATTGCGCACATGGGCTCACATAAGATACGAGAGGAGCTTGAAGAAGAGCGGGCTGAAGCGAGGGAACAGGCTCGCCATCGAGTCGGCAAAGAGGGTCACGGTCGCGACGCTGAACGTCGCGAGCTCGACGACGAAGAGAAAGTAAATGGTCTCCCTGGCCCATGGTCCGTACGCCTTGATGAGGACGTCGGCGTAGGTCGCAGAGGTGCGGTCCTGCCGCATCATGGCCGCGAGCATCTTGGCCGTGTCTGCGTGTTTCGAGGGCGCGTCAGCGGAGAGTCGCGACGATGGAGGACGTCGACGTACAGTTGGTCACGAGGGCACAGAAGACGAGGAGGAGGATGCCAAAAACCCAGCCGGCGTCGGCAAAGGCGAGCGGTTCCGCCAAGAGGCCGACGCCGATGAGGACATTGACGCTGCGAGGGGGCGAAACCCGGTGTGAGGAGGGGGTTTGGCCACGGTGAGAAAGATCGTACGCACGTGTTGAAGAGCGTTTGACCCCAGGTCGACTCGCCGCGGTGCTCCTCGATCGCAGCTTTCCACGCCTCGCGCGAGAAGGTCGACGCGCGTCGCCGCCCCGAGCTCCCCTTGATGGCCGCGACCGCGGGATGCACCGCGTCGTGCCCGTCGTCGCGGAACGCGATGGCAGAGCCCTCGGTCGCCTCGTAGGGCGAGATGTGGGACGACGAGGGAGAGGTGAGGCCTCCGCCGGGGAGGAGAGGGGTGCGCTCGTCTGCGGCGACGGGTTTGTCGCGCCATGCTTCTGCTGCTGAGTCGGGGTGCCGAGTCGCTGTCGAGACCCTGCGGCTCGAGGTCCTGCCTCGCCCTACCGCGTTGGGCGGGAGCTGCTCGCGCGCGGCCCCGGGGGCGCCCCTTGGCTCGAGTCCGTCAAAGGAGTGGTGCGCGCCCTCGTCGAGCTCGTCTCCACTCCAAGGCTCGTCGTCGTGCTCGTGGTCATCGTCGGTGTCGTCGGTCGTGGTGGTCGTCGCGTGACCGCGGTCACTTGACACGGCGCCTGTGGGGCCGCCGTTGAGGCCCTCGTCGTCGTCGTCGTCGTCTGAGAAGGTGCGAGGCCTCGGGGAGGGAAAGCGGTTGGGGTCGACGAACGAGGGACCCGAGGGGAGGTTCTCGCCGAAGAAGGCGGCGGATCGAGAGAAGGAAAAGACGAGGTCGAGGGAGGATTGGAGGCGCCCGCCGTCGGGGGCTTGAGCTGCCGGTTGCTGGTTGCGGTCCCTCGCCGAGCTGATGGGGATGCGGCGAGAGGTCATGGAGCGTTGAAGGGGGGAGAGGGAGAGGGCAGAGGAGAGGGAGAGCAGGGGAAGCAAGGCGGGGAACAGGCGGCGCGGGTGATAAGCGAGAGAAGGGTGGGCTCCCCGTCAGGGGGAACTCGGGCTTGACGCGTCAAGCCGGTCAACCGCACCGCCTCACTCCTCCTCTCCTCTCGTCCCGCTCTCTCGCTCCACACCATGTCGAGCTCACCCGCGTAAGCCTCACCTCCTCGACTGTCAGCAGCATCAACTAACCGTGCGCCTTCCCGACAGGCCACCCGCGGGCGCTCGCACCAACGACGAGCTGCCTCACCTTACTCAACCCGTCGAGCCCGACCACTGCATCAAGGCGAGCAGCCCTGCACTGGTCCAGCCACCACATTGGCCGTGTCCTGACCCCTTTCAGGCCGTAACAGATCCTCGTCGCGACCGACACGCACATCGGCTACGCAGAGAAGGACCCCGTCCGCGGCCGCGACTCGATCAACACGTTCAAGGAGGTCCTCGACCTCGCAGTCGCCAACGATGTGCTTCAACTGTGTTTCACCTCACTGGCATGGGAAGGCCGAGCTGACACCGCCTCCTCCTCCGCCTCGCTTCACTCGCCCCACACAGGTCGACATGCTCCTCCTCGCCGGCGACCTCTTCCACGAGAACCGTCCTTCGCGTACCGCCCTCTACCAGACCATATCGGCCCTGCGCGAGCGCTGCCTCAGCGACCGCCCCATCGCCCTCGAGCTCGTGAGCGACGCCGGCATTGGCATTCCGCGCGACGTCAGGTGCGCCCTCTCTCGTTCCTCGGTTGCGCATCGCAGGAACTTACCCTGGCGAGGAGCTCAGCTGGCCCGGCGTCAACTACGAGGACGAGAACATCAACGTCGGCCTGCCCGTCTTCTCGATCCACGGCAATCACGACGACCCGCAGGGAGTGGGTGCGGTGCGTCCTTCCCCCCGCCTGTCTTTAATGAGGCGGAGCAACTTACGAGTAACCCTGCACTGCGACTCACAGGAGGGTGCGCTCTGCGCGCTCGACGTCCTGTCAGCCTCGGGCCTCATCAACTACTTTGGGCGCATGGAGCTGCCCGGCCAGGCGACCGACGACGCCGAGGCGCTCGAGGACGGCCTCAAGGTCAAGCCCGTTCTGCTACAGAAGGGCGACACCAAGCTCGCGCTGTACGGCATGGGCAACATCCGCGACGACCGCTTCGTGTTCGAGTTGACAAACCGCCGCATCAACCTGTATCGCCCGGCGCAGGACCCCGACGACTGGTTCAACATCATCCTCGTGCACCAGAACCGGTGGGGCTTCCCCTCTCTCTCGTCAAGCTCTCTCCCCCTTCGACGGCCGCTCACGCTTTCTCTCTGCTGCTCCCGCCGACAGCGTTGCGCACGGTCCCAACAACTCGGTGCCGGACGAGGCGTTTGGCGAGGAGGCCAACCTGGTCGTGTGGGGCCACGAGCACGACTGCATCGAGCAGGCGCGCCCGCAGCCCGTCACGGGCCGGCCGTACTACATCACACAGCCTGGCAGCAGCATCGCGACGAGTCTCGCCAAGGGAGAGGCGATCCCGAAGTCCGTCTCTCTCTCTCTCTCTCCCGGCGTCTCTCTGCGTGCGTACTGCGGAGATTGACGCTTTCAGCACCCCGCAGGCACGTCGGCCTCCTCAAGATCCAGGGCAAAGAGTGGGAGTTTGAGCCGATCCGGCTGCGCTCTGTGCGCCCGTTCGTGTTTGAGGAGATCTCGCTGTATGAATACCACGAGGACCAGAAGGACGACCGCAAGAAGCTGACGAGCAAGGTCGCGGTCAACAAGTACCTCAAGAGCAAGGTGCGTGGGCGCTGATGATCCGGCTCGGTGCACTGGCCTCGAAGAGATCATGGCGGGCGCTGATTTGTCATGCTTGGTCCGCATGCAGGTCAACGAGCTCATTGCGCGCGCCAATGCCGAGTGGGACGAGCTGCACCCGGACGAGGACGACTCGGAGCGCCTCCTCCCGCTCATCCGCCTGCGCGTGCGTCCTCTCCCCCAATCTCTCTCGCCTCGACGTGTCCCCCTGACTCGGCACCCTTTCACGCGCGCAGGTCGACTACTCGCTCGGTCCGGACGGCAACAGCCACTTTGAGGTGGGCAACCCGCAGCGGTTCGGCCAGGACTTTGTCGACAAGGTGGCCAACCCGCGCGACCTCGTCCAGTTCCACCGCAAGTCGGCCATCCGTGCGTCGACCTTCGTCTCCCTCGCTGTGTCGTCGCTGTCCTCTCGTCGAGTCGACAAGGAGGCGCTGACTGCTGCCGAGTGGCTTGAGCCCGCACAGGCAAGAGTAAGGTGACGATCAACGAGCCCAACCTCAAGACGCTCGACGCGGCCATGGCCGAGGCGGCCGAGACGGGCGCGCTGTCGACCCAGTTCGAGAAGATCACGGTCCAGTCGCTCGTGCACGAGTACCTCGAGGCGCAGAACCTCAACGTGCTCAGCGAGAGCCTCATCCAGAACGCCGTCGACGAGTTTGTCGGCAAGGGGGACAAGGACGCCGTCGGCAAGTGCGTCGCGGCTCGTCCTCTCCCCGTTGTCTTCGTTGCTCGATCGACCCTGTCTGAGCGAGCCTCGCTGACTCAAAACGCGCATCCTCGCGCAGCTGGGTCAAGAAGCTCCTGCGCGACACGCGCAACGACATCATGAAGAAGGGCTTTGAGCCCAGCAAGGACGGCTACGAGCATGACAACCTCGATGCCGAGATGAGGGAGGCCAAGGAGGCTGCCGAGGCAAAGTACGGCGGCAAGGTGCGTCGGATCACTCCGCGTCTACGGTGTTGCTTGCCCCTCTGGCGAGCACTGGCTGATTCAGTCGGTCGGTGACCGCGCGCAGAGTAAGGGCAAGGGCAAGGCCGCCGACACGGACGAAGAGGACGAAAACGACGACGACGACGCGTCCGAGGCTTCCTCGTCCCGCGCCGCGACGAAGAAGGGCAAGGGCAAGGCCAAAGCCAAGCCGCGCGACAGCATGGACGAGGACAGCGACGACTCGATGGCGGGTTCGTCGGGGAGCGGGCGCGCGCCGGCCAGGGGCAAGGGCAAGGCGCCCGCCAAGAAGGCGCCGGCGAAGAAGGCTGTCGCGAGCAAGGGGAAGGCCAAGAGCAAGGCGCTGGTGCGTTCTCTTCCGAGCGGCTCGGACGTTGCGACATGACGGACTGACCGGCTGGGCGCGCGCAGTTCAACGAGTCGGACGACAGCGACGAGAGCGAGGACGAGCCTGCGCCCAAGAAGAAGGCGTGCGTGCTTTCTCGAGCGCTCGCCTGCTCGTCGGATAAAGAGACTGACCTCGAGCGCACCCGGCAGGCCGGCGAAGAAGGCCCCGGCCAAGAAGGTCGTCGCGCCCGCCGCAAAGAAGCCTCCGGCGCGCGGCGCTACCAAGAAGGCGGCGGCGGCGAGCATAACGCTCGAGACCGACTCGGACGACAGCTCGGTCGACGAGGCGCCGGTGAGGAAGCGCAAGCGGTGAAGGGCGGGTCGGCTGGGCGCTGGTCGCCGTGAGCGTGAGCAGAGGTGGGGGCGTGCTTTTAGCTTGTCGAGGTGGAACCGCTTGATCCGCTTTGCTATCTTCCGCGCACGCAGCTCCATGTGGACTACAGTAGTACTCGAGTGGAGCAGAACAAGGCGAGACAAAAGGCCAAAGCGCCGAGCCGGAGCCGAAAGCAGCGGCCGGCGATTTCGGCCCCCCGCGTGGAGGCGTGGAGGCGAGGCGTCTGCGTTACGTCGCATCCGTTCGCGTCCTTTGAGCTCTCTCTTCCTCCTCCCCATCCACCAGCTCAGCTCCTTGCTCGAGCTGCACAAGCTGTGCCTCTGCTTCGACACTCCGCCCCTGCCAACATGAGCGCCCCTAGTCTCTCTGCTCCCGTCCACGATGAGGACGTCTCCCTTCCGACGGGCGCGAGCAACATCTCGTTCGTGCGTCGCCCTGATGCGCTGCGCCTCACCGTGTACTGAATGATATGCCGCAGGTCTTGCACGGTATTGACGACGTCCGCTTCGAGGACAGGCCCGTGCCGACCGAATGTGCCGAGGACGAGTGAGCCCCCCTCCGCCTTCCCCTCATGTCCCTTCCACCCTGCTCCCGCCCTCGTCCTTCTTCCTGGGACGATCCGCCATGTGAACGCGAGGCACCAGGCTCGCGATGAGACGGCGCAGCGGCAGGCCCCCAGCTTGGCGAGAAGTCCGACGCTGACCCCTTCACTTTCGTCGCAGTGCTGTAGTGGCGCCTCGAAAGGTGAGAGACCGTCCCTTACATCCCGCTGTCCCGCCAGAGGGCGAGCATCCCCCTCGCGGCACTGGCCCCTGTAACTGAGCCTCTTGCTTTCGTCGCCCCTCGCTGACTCGCCCTCAACTCTTCTGCGACTTTAGGTGGCGATTTGCGGCTCGGACGCTGAGTATCTTCGGCACGGTCGCATTGGCGACTTTGTGGTCAAGAAGCCGATGGTCCTTGGTCACGAGACGGCGGCAGTCGTCGTCGAGGTTGGGAGCCGGGTCACGAACGTCAAGCCTGGGGACCGCGTTGCACTCGAGCCGGGCAGGTCGTGCAGGGTGTGCATCGACTGCAAGTCTGGGTACTACAACCGCTGCCCCAGCATGGAATTCGCGGCGACCCCGCCGTTCGATGGTCTGTACTCTCTCTCTGCCCGGCGAAAAGTCCCGGCGCTCACGCACTGCGTGCTCTCCTTGAATGCAGGCACTCTCGCGGGTTACTACACGCTTCCTGCCGACCTGTGCTACAAGCTGCCGGACAACATGTCGCTCGAGGAGGGCGCACTGCTCGAGCCTCTCTCGGTCGGCGTCCACGCCGTGCACAAGGTTGCGCAAATGCCCCACGCCGCCAATGTCGTCGTGTTTGGTGCGGGGCCCGTCGGTCTCCTCACCTGCGCGGTGGCCAAGGGTCTCGGCGCGCGCAAGGTCATCGCCGTCGACATCCAGGAGGCGCGTCTCGCTTTTGCCAAGGAGCAGGGCCTCGTCGACGACTACTACCTCCCGCCCAAGCCGCAAGAGGGCGAGGCAAAGGCTGACTACCCGCGGCGCAACGCCAAGGAGCTGTGGCAGAGGTTTGGCTTCGAGGAGCGCGGCCCGAACGGCGTCGACCTGGTGCTCGACTGCTCGGGGTGCGTCTCCTTCCTCTCTGCGTCTGTGCTCTTGTTTTCGCACGCTCACTGACACTTGCAACCTCGTGTCGCAGTGCCGAGGTCTGCATCCAGACGGCCATCTTTGTTCTCAAGCACGGCGGCACGCTCGTCCAGGTGCGCCCTTCGCCTCTCTCTCTCGCTCTGTGTGCACGTTCTCAGCCGACTGACGGAGTCCACCGTGAACAGGTCGGCATGGGCAAGCCCGACATCTCGCTCGACATGCCGACCGTCATCACGCGCGAGCTGACGATCAAGGGCTCGTTCCGGTGCGTCTTCGTCCGTTCTCCCCCTCGCAACGCGTCAGCTTCTTACTCGACGTTGCGCTCGCAGGTACGGCGCTGGCGTCTACCCGCTCGCCATGGACCTCGTCGCGCGCGGTGCCGTCAACCTCAAGGCGCTCATCACGCACCGGTGCGTCTCTCTCTCCCGCCGTATTCCTCTCTCCCCTTTCTCCGACTCTTTTACACTCTCGCCTCGCCTGCCTCCTGTGCGTCCGCCGACTGACGCTTCCGACGCCCCGTCCGCAGCTACTCCTTCCGCGAAGCGCCCAAGGCTTTCCAGGCCAACATGGCCGGCAAGGGCGAGGACGGCCGCCCCCTGATTAAGGCCGTCATTGACGGACCGGCCGCTGACGAGAAGCTCTGAGCGTGCGTTAGCGAGTCGCATGGTGGGACACAAGGCGATGTACAGAGAAAAATGCGCGCGCGCAGTCGCGAGTCTATCCACGGGTCTACAGGGTGAGAGGGCAGCATGAGGCGGGAAGCATGTAGAGCGGTAGATGCAGGGTGTGAAAGCGCGAAAGGGCGAGAGACGAGGTTAAGCGTGTCGGGTGGGGGGTGGAGAGGCGCCGCTCGAAAAGGCGGCTTTTCCGGAAAACGACGGGGACGCCAGGGCTGCCGAGGAGCGGCTTACTGGTTCTGCGGGTGCGATAACAGAGGCTGTGAGTGCACGCTCAGGAGAGGGAGAATGAGCGAGAGAGAGAGAGCCGCACCTTGCCGTAGCTCGTGCCGAGGCGCGCGATCGGCGGTTGGATCGCCGTCGTGTACTCGCCGCGCGCGTACATCTGGTTCTGCTCGAGGTCGATGACGCGCTTGTTGGGCTGGTCCTTGAACTCGTCCTTCATGTCGGCGACGAGCTGGAGCAGGTCGTCGACGGCCTCGCGCGTGATCTGGTGGTGCACGACGATGCGGTTCGAGCCGAGCGTGACGCCGCGCGTCTTGGCGCGCTGAGCGAGGTCCGAGATGGAGAAGCCGAGCGAGGACGGGTCGAGCCAGAGCATGTTGGTCTCTGAGGAAGAGCAGGTGAGTGGGGTCAGCCAGATTCGGAGGGTAGGTGCAGGCGACGACGCAAGAAACGCACCGACGGGGAGGAGGAGCTGCGCGCCGAGGTCGGCGAGGCCCTTGGCGAGGTACGAGCACAGCTCGTGCGTCGCCTTGAGCTTGGGGAAGTGGTTGTCGACGCAGTAGTCGGCCGCGACCGCGAGCGAGCCGCACTGCCTGATGCCGCCGCCGAACGCCTTGCGGAACCACTTGACCTTCTCGATGAACTTGCGCGGACCGACGAGGACCGAGCCGACCGGGGCGCCGAGGCCCTTGGAGAGGCACAGCGAGACCGTGTCGAACGGCCGGCACAGCTCCTCGAGGCTCATGCCCGTCTTGGCCGCGACCTCCCACATGCGCGCGCCGTCGCAGTGCATGATGATGCCATTCGAGCGCATGCAGTCCGAGATGCGGACGATCTCCTCCTGCGGGAAGACCACTGCGAGAGCGCGATGCAGAGCGTCAGTCCGCCGCCCCGATGCATCTGACCCGTTCGCGGAGCGCGACAGCGAGGAAAGAAGAGGCGAGATCAGACGCACTGCCAGAGAGGGTGTTCTCGAGCGAGACGAGCTTGGTCGGGGCCGAGTGGATGTCCTCGCCAAAGACGGCGTTGTCAAGCACCTCCTCGAGCGTGAGGTGGTGGCCGTTGCGAGGCGGGACCGCGTGCGACGACGCCTGCGAGTGCATCGCGACACCGCCGGCCTCGTACAGGTGGACGTGCGAGCGCGCGTCGAGGATGATCGAGTGGGGCGGCTGGGTGAGGTGCGTGCGGATCGCGAGCTGGTTGGTCTGTAGGTCGCATGGCATGTCAGCGACGACGAATTCTCCCTGAGAAGTACTGCACGGCTGCGGGAGCGGACGCAGCAGCGACCGAGTCCAGGCGACGCGAGCGACGCACCATGGTGCCCGAGACGCAGAAGAGGCCCGCCTCCTTGCCGGCCATCTTGGCAATCTTGTCCTGCAGGTCGTTGGTCGCCTGGTCTTCCTGTAGAAGTGGTCCAAGGTTCGTCAGTCGTCGGTTGACGTGGGGGTGGAAGCGCCGACTCGCTCGTTCGACAGCGCCTCTAGAAGGGGAACGGACGTACGCCGTAGACGTCGTCGCCGCGCGAAGCACCGCGCATGAGGTCAAACATCTCCTCGGTCGGCATGGTGATCGTATCGCTGCGAGGTGGGGGCGAAAGGGTGGACGGCGTGCCGCGCGAGACAGGAAGGGGTCAGCACGCGGTTCCGCTCCGACGGTCACCGGCGCGCGCCGGAGCAGCACAGAGCCATCGCAGACAGTACAGAGAGTGCAAGGCGTGCGACTCCGGGCATGCCGGAGCTGCTCCGAGAGGGCCTCGGCAAGCGATGAAGGAAAGCCTGGCAGAGGTGAAGAGGCGGAGGCGCCCGCGGGCGGAACTCACGTGCGGAAGTCGCGCTGGATCTTGGCGGCGTGAGCAGCGTTCTGCTGAGAGCGGTCGACCTTGGTCATCTTGGCTGGCGGGGCTTGAGTGGCTGAGGAAGAGGCGAGGAAGACGGCGTTGACTGCGACGGGCGGCGGCGGCGGCGGAGGCGAAGGACGAGCGCGACGGGAGGCTGCGGCGGTGGACGACGAGCGGAGTACTAGGGCCGGGTTGAACTGGCGAAGAGGAAGAATACGGCAAGCTAGGGGTTGAACGGCCTTGAAGGAGGGGAGCATCCGCGAGAGCGAGCGTCGAGCTGACTGACTCCTGCTTCTCCTAGGGCCTCGACCTCGCTCCCTTTTCGCCACCAGCTGGGTGCTGCTTCGCTTGACAGCAGCAGCGGCAGTGCAGCACGCGACAGTCGAGACGGAGTAAGGCAAGGGCATAAATTGCAACGGCCGGCCTCGACGACTCTTTGGACGACGTCGACGAGAGGAGTCGAGCCTGTTTTTTCGGATCAAGAAACGACGACAAGGGGGGATGCTAGGGTGTAACTTTGCTTTGTGCATACGAGACTCTTGTGTGTGGTCCGAGACGACACGCTCTAGAGGAGCGTCTCGCCGAGGGCGCAGCGGATCAGGCTCCGCCCGACGTCGACCGTCTGCTGCACGTCGCCCTCCATGGCCGCGATCGACGGGTTGATCTCCTGTGAGCGGACGATCAGACACATCAGTGTCGTTTCTTCCACACAAAGCGTTGGGGGCGGCCGCACCATGATGTCGAGGGAGACGAGGCGGCCCGTCTCGGCGAGCGCTGCGGCAGGAGGGTTAGGGGCGTCAGTCCCAGCGGACGGCTTACAGCGCACTCAGAGAAGCGCACCCTCGCAGATATAGTGACCCTCGCGGAAGGTCAGGCCACCGCGAACCTGTGGCAGAGGAAGGAAGGCAGGTCAGGGTCCGTTCGTCGGGGAGCGAGCACAGGGAAAGCGACGCACGGCAGTGCCGGTGGAGGGCGCGACAGTCGGGTCAAGCGCGTCTGCACGAGCTCGTAGACGTCAGTCCGATGCTCTAGTACGGAACAAAGACGAGAATGAAGGCAGCGCACCGACGTCGAACGAGAGGTGGATGGGGCGGTCCTTGCCGACGTGCTCGAGCGCCATCTCGACGACCTTGCCGATGCCGTACTTGTCGACGTGGTGCATCGAGAAGGCCTTGATGTCTGTGGGCGCGGTCAAAAATGAGCGTACTGCCCACCACGACAGTCCTGTCGTCTCACCCTTTCCAAGCGGGACGACGCAGGACAGATGAAGACGCCAGACGCACTGTTCTCCTTGAGGATCTTGCGCTCGCCCGCGTCAATGTCGCGCAGGCCGATGTAGACGAGGCGCTCGGCCTTGAGAACGGGCTCGATCCACGCGTACTCGGGGATCTCCTCCTTGGACGTGCCGGGGAGGCCCATCAGGAACGAGACGGGGCAGCCGTGCAGGTTGCCCGAGGGAGTCGTCAAGGGAGTGTTGATGTCCTGTGAGCGGCGCGCAGGCGTGAGCTGAAAATCCCCGCGGCCCACGCAACTTGAACGCGGACGGTAGCGCTCGTCTCACGAGGCTCAAGCTCTTGTCGAGACGAATCCTGACTCACGGCGTGCGCGTCGACCCAGATGAGCGCCGCGTCCGGGTGCTGCTTAAAAGTGCCGCTGACAGTGCCCATCGCCTGCAGTGCCGCGTCTCTCCCGAGGGGTCAGCTGATCCAGGTCGCCGCGCGGATCAGGCTAGAGGTCCGCTCGCGCACCAGAGAGTGGTCGCCGCCGATCGTGACGGTGAGCTGGCCATTGCTCGAGTGCTTGTAAACGCGCTCAGAGACCTCTTGGTTGACCTAGGAGGAGTCGGATACGGCGCACGCGCAACCTGCGGTCAGCCGCATGTCCTCGGCCCGAACCCGCAGCGAGAGCGTCAATTGCGCACCTTGCTCACGAGCCGGGGCTTCTTGAGGATGCCAATGTCGGGGTCGGGCTTGTCCGACACGAGCGACGACGAGACGAGCGTGTCTGCGCCGGCAAAGTCGACCTTCCAGCCGAGGTTCTGCGCGAGCGATTCGCGGATCGTGTCAGCTGCGGCATCGCGAGGTGTACACAGGCGTCGCGACGCACCTCGATGTCGCCCACGAGGCCCGATTCGATGAGCTGGAGCGGTCCCGTCTGCCGAGGGGAGGAAGCGAGGCGGGGCCCGGTCCGTCAGCTCTCGTCGTCGCAGCAGAGTAAGACGGTGTGAGCCTGAGCGCACCTCGACACCAGGGCGAGGCTGCCCACCACTGCGGACGCGTGCACGGATCAGCGTCCCGTCCTCGGGGGGAGACCAGAGACGGTGGGCAAGGGAATCCTTGGACGACGAGGCGGTGCCGTGCGCGAGACTCACGAGAAGGGGGCGCACACGAGCCCAATGGTGGGCTGCGCCGCCTTGAGGTGGCGGTACTCGTACGTGGGCTTCTGCTGCGGTTCGCCGAGAGACATGGCTGCTGGTGCGTGTGAGAGAAAGAGAGGGAGGGAGAGGGGCCGCGCGGGCAGCCGCGTCGTCCGGAGGTCGAGACCTCGGAAACGAGGTCACCTGACACCTTTTTCTGATGCACGTGAGACGGAAGCAATGAATTGCTCAACTCGAAATCTTGCCCGTAAGCGCCGGCTAAGCGCTCGCTAATCAGCGCGCGCACGAACCTACTGCTCTCGAGCTGAATGAACGCGTCGAGACAACCGGTTTTACAGCGCGCCTGCCGTTCCTCCCCCTCATCCTCCTTGTGCGCACGGCCCTGCCCTCGGAAGCATCTCCCCGTTCAGTCGATGCGAGTGATGAGCGGCGCCTTGCGCGTCGGGCTCGCGCTCCGTCCGCGCGCAGCTCGTGCCGGCTCCTTTGCCGCAGGCCTACACGCGGCACACGCACGGACGCGGTCCGGAGCAGACAGTCAGTGACGTTCGAGAGAGGCGAGCAGGAGAGACTGAGACGCACTGCTCTGTCGGCTGGACGAACGCAAAGTCGCACCCGAGCACCTTCTCGAGGAACGGCTCTTGCGGCGCCTCGGCAACGGCCTTCTCTGCCTCGGCCTTGGTCTCGTACTCCACCAGCGCGTAGCCCTGCCCAAAGTCACCGCGGACGCGTCAGTACATTGAGTCGACGGCGGTTGGGAAAGGCTGCTCGAGGGGGAAAAGGTGCTGCTCCGGGCCGATGCGATAGGCGCCGGCGTCCGAGAAGGTCCGCAGGGTACCGCCACCTTTGGCTTGGTCTAGAGCAGCGAGCAACGCCCGACGGCGCACGCACCTTGACGAAGCCCGTCCTCCGGTCAAGGTTGAGGTGCAGGTTCTTGACAGTGCCGTAGTCGCTGAAGCGGTCCGTCAGCTCGTCCTCGTTCGCCTCTTCGTGCACGTTGGTGACGAGGACGATCCAGCCCTCGATGGCTGGACGCGATGGTGCGAGATGAGGGGCAGGCAGGGAGGAGGTGGACAGTCGCGGAGGGCGAGGTTGCGGGGGGCAAGCAATGGGCGGTGCGCGAGCATGTAAGCGGACAAGAAGTCAGCAAAGTGGTCTCCACGAGCTGCAGCGGGGTCCAGACGGCCTTCGAAGAAGGAGAGCAGCCACTCACACCGCTGCGCCTTGTCGCCCGTGTTCTCCGACGTCGCGATCGTCTGGTAGTCGCCGCGCGGCTCCTCACGGCCTGTTGCCAATCATTATCGCATGCAATGGTCAGCTCTGGCGTCCCTCGAGGTGCCGAGTCGATGAGTGGGCTCATCGCCCCCTCGAGCTCCACCCGCCGGCCTCGGCACGCCAAGGCGGCAGAACCAGCTAGGAAGGCGACGGACCGTCCTTCGAGTTGAAACCGCGGCCTTTGCGCTTGGGCGCTGCGTCTGCTCGACGTGCGAAGGAGAGGGGAGGCGTGGGGAGCAGGAGGGGGAGAGCGCGCGAGGTCAGTCACTGGCGCTGGATTGGGAGAACCACATTGGGCACGCACCAGTGTCGACTTCCATACGGTCGGCTTGCATCGTGGGCGAGATGTGAGGTGGGAGAGAAGGGGGTGAGAAGCGAGGGGACCTTGCGGGCCGTTGCGGCGAGGGCGTCGAGTGAACCTGCTCTCGCTCTCCGAACTCGCGCAGCGAAATACGCTCACACTCGATGTCTATGTGGGAATTCGCAACAACGGCGACTCTCAGGAAGGAGGGAGTCGCCCGAGCGCGGCACCTCTCGAGGGAACGCAGTCCGAACGGGGGCAGAGAGGGTCTAGGTGTTACAGCACGGCCAGGAAAAGGATAGGGGTGGCGGGTCTGCGCAAGCCGACTGCCTGAGCGACGCGGCAGCAACGGACCAGTCATGAGAAAGGGTGAGTGGGGATGCAGACAGGGTGAGAACGAGTTGTCGTGAACGGCTTGCGATGTACGGCTGCGAGAGAGCGATGTGGGCGGGGAGATGGCGTGGGCCTTTTACTTCTTCTTGGCGTCCTCGGCGTAGACCTTGGTGACGACACCAGTGCCGACTGCGGGGGGACGAGCGGTGAGTCCTGTGTTCTGGACGAAGAAGGAACAGCGGCAGAAGGGTTCAACGCACCGGTCTTGCCGCCCTCCCTGAAAGTGAAGCGGTCCCCAACGCTGAGAGCGAGGTCGTGGACCAGGTTACCGACAATGTCGACGTTGTCTCCGGGCATGACCATCTTCTCGTCGGGGTTCTCGGTCCCCTCGGGGAAGGTGAGGCCGACGGTGACGTCCGACGTGCGGATGAAGAGCTGGGGGCGGTAGTTGTTCATGAAGGGAGTGTAGCGACCACCCTCCTCCTTGGTGAGGATGTAGCACGACGCCTCAAACTTGCGGACGGGCTTGACGGTGCCGGGGGCCGAGATGACCATGCCGCGCTTGATCTGCTCGCGCTTGACGCCACGAAGCAGAGCGCCCATGTTGTCACCGGCCTCGCCGCGGTCGAGCTCCTTGTGGAACATCTCAATGCCTGAGCAAGGAGGTGGAGGAGAGGGGTGGTCCGAAGGGGTCAGTGCCTGTGCTCTCGCGTCCCCTCCGCTTGCTATGGTGCGCACGCAGACCCAAGCTCTTCTCCGATGAGACGGAAAACAGAGAGAGTGAACGCACCGGTGAGGGTGGTCTTGAACGACGCGCCCATGCCGACGATCTCAATCTCAGCACCCTTGAGGATGGTGCCGCGCTCGACACGGCCCGTGACGACGGTACCGCGGCCCTGGATCGAGAAGACGTCCTCAACAGGCATGAGGAAGGGCTTTTCGAGGTCACGCGGCGGCTGGTCGAGCCACGAGTCGACCGACGACATGAGCTCGAGGACCGACTCCTTGCCGATCTTGGGGTCGCGGTCCTCGAGGGCGGCGAGCGCCGAACCCTTGACGATGGGCGTGTTTTCGCCGTCGAAGCCGTAGGTCGACAGGAGGTCCCTCATCTCCATCTCGACAAGCTCGAGCATCTCAGCGTCGTCGACCTGGTCCACCTTGTTGATGTAGACGACGAGCTTCTTGATGCCGACCTGGCGGGCGAGGAGAAGGTGCTCGCGGGTCTGGGGCATCTGGCCGTCCGAGGCCGAGACGACAATGATGCCGCCGTCCCTGCGCACGTCGAGGAGGGTCAGCGCCGCAGTCTCGGCTGTTGCGACGCAGCGGATCGATCACGCACATCTGGGCAGCACCAGTAATCATGTTCTTGATGTAGTCAGCGTGACCCGGGCAGTCGACGTGGGCGTAGTGGCGGTTGCTGCACATGGGCCGGCCGGGGAGGGTCAGTCCTTATCGAGGCCATCCGCTCGAGGTAACAGGCGCGCATGTGACACAGTGTCGCACAATGCCCTGGGAATCAATCCCGAAAGACCAGAATGAGACTCACGGCGTCTCGTACTCGACGTGAGCCGTCGCAATGGTGATACCGCGAGCCTTCTCCTCCGGCGCCTTGTCGATGGCGTCGTACGCGAGGACCTTGCCCGAGCCCGACGCCTCAGCGAGGACGCGGGTGATGGCGGCGGTGAGAGTGGTCTTGCCGTGGCTGTGCAGTACGATCGATCGAGGTCAGCGGTGCAGTGCGTGGCGACGGAGGTGAGGAATGAGCGCACTCGACGTGGCCGATGGTACTGTGCGAGGGGCATGAGAGTCAGTGGAGTGTCGTGGAGCTCGCGAGAGCAGGGAGGGAGCACGGCAGCGCACCCGATGTTCATGTGCGGCTTGGTGCGCGAGAACTTGCCGCCAGCCTCGGCGGCATAGCCGCGGACCGGGCCGACTGGGTGGACAAAGCCTGTCAGCTTCTCATTCGAGAGATGAACGTAAGAGGGCAGACGCACGAGCCCGGCCGAGAACGGCGGCGCGGGGAGCGACGGCGCGGAGAGCGGCCGCCTTGGGGACCGCACTCGGGCGAGCTGCGACCGCGACTGCAGGGAGCAAGGTCGCGGGAGAAAGTGTCAGCGTTATCTGTCTAGACGACTGAGCCTCTCGCAGCCGCCCCCGATCGAGGTGGCGCCGAGGAGGAGGGCACCGCGAGTGAGGCGGTGAGGGCCAGTGGGAGGGAGGGACGCACAGGAGCGAGCCGACGCGGCGAGCGAGGGCGAGAGCTGCTTGTTGGCGGTGAGGCGGAGGGCCTGGCGAGTGGCAAGCATGGCTGACAGAGCTCGTGAGCGAGAGGGCGAGAACGGCGAGGAGGCGAACAGGGAGACGCAGGGTGGAATCGGCGCAGAGTCGAAAACCTGCCTCAGCTCCGTCCGACCCCTCCCTCACCGCCTGGTGCTCAGCCCCTCGCTTACCTGGCCAGAGAGCTATTGACAGTGCCGCCAAGGCAGTGACTCGCTCTCCAGCTGCCCTCGTCGCTGTCCCGCGCTCGAGCCACCGTCTTCATCGCCTCGAACAGCTCGGTCTCGCTGCGTCCCTTCCGAGGACACAGTTGCCGCTGGGTCCACTCCCAGGAGTCGCTCATCGTGCTCACACGAGTCGACGGGCCCAAGCGATCCCGGACAAGCGCGTGTTGGAGCGTGACGGCGGCGGCGAGGACGACGGGCCCATCACACCGTCTCGCGCTGGTCTTGCGAGTGGCCGGTCTGTGAGTCGTTCGCTGAGATTCATGCTGGTTGGTCGTCACGGCATGAAGGGGGACGGCTTGCGCTGCTACTCGCTCTGACAAGGCCTGAGAAGGCCATCTCGCCACGTCGCTCTGCTCGTTCTGTCCCTGCACGACAGCACTTGTGATCCGCAGCGTCTGCCACCTTTGCATTGAGTGTCCTCGCTAGGCGCGGTGCCACGCAGGGGCCCGCCACACGTGAACGGACAGGTCAGCGCGGGCCGGGACAAGCGCGCATTCTCGCATTCTCTGATGGTACCCGCCTCTCTGGCAAGCGGGCTAGCACAGCCCTCCTCACTCAAGAGTCGAGGGGCGCCTCGAGCAGGAGAACAAGGAGGGCAGCAGCTGGGGACTACTACCTCCAGCACTCCGTCCGTGCGCACGGCGAGACCTTCCCGGGGGGACCGAGGACCCAGACGAGTAGATGGTGCTCCCGGGTGACCAGGTCGGGTCGGTTGGCCTGTTCGTACACGAGACTGGGCTCGAGGAAGGCAGTCGCTTCCGAGGGGGGGAGGCCAAGATCAGGTCCCGACTGCCGCCAGCAGACAGCGCAGTAACGTCCGCATCGCCGTTTTTTTCAATTCGCCTTGCGACGCTGCGTGTGTCAGTTTCCTCGCAAGGTGGGCACAGCAGCTGCGGGCCAAGGGCAACGGCGGAGAGCTTCGCAACGAGGGGCTCGAGCGCTGGTCCAGCGCGTCTCGCCTGCTCGCGCTCGCCGCTCGTTACGCTACCAGTGCACCCGGGGGCACGTTCAGCGAAACACACAGACTTGTACTACAAGCAAATGCCGCAAGCAGGTCCCACGCCGCCTTCGCCCATCGACACACCCTCACCCGGCTCGCCCCCTCTCACGCCCTCCAGCACAGGTGCCCGTCCGCCCTGTCGCACTTCTTGAGCGCGCACGGCAGCGACCCGCAGATCCGCACTCCGGCCCTCTTCGCCGCACGCCACACCTCGCGCGCCTCTGCCTTCCCGAACTCGGCGTGCCAACGCGGGCGCGGCTTCGCACGCGGGTTCGGGTCGTCGTCCGTCGTGACGACGCAGGCGCAGATTTGGAGCCCAACAAACTCGATGCGGAGTGGCTGCTTGGCGAGGAGGTCGAGGAGGGCTTGGCCGGAGAGGGGGACGTGGTGCTCGAGGACGAGGCCGCGCAGCGAAGGCAGGTCGCCGAGTGAGGGGATCGCCGACGGACTGAGGAGGGGGCCCCCGAGGCGGAGGTGAGTCAGAGAAGGAAACTGGGCGGGCGTGAAGACGGTGTCGAAGGAGGGGAGGGGGCCGCCATCGTAGGTCCAGCACCGGATGCCAAACTTGAGGTCGACCACCTCGACCGTTCCCGGCAGCAACGTCATGTGTCGGGCGAAGCCGTTGTGGCAGCCGAGGGCCTGGATCTCAAGCGCCACAAAGCCAGGCTTGAGTGCGGCAAAGAGGTGCTTGATCTCGGGGCCAATGTACGTCCAGTCGGAGAGGTGGAATGACGTGAGCGCCCAGCTGTGCGGCTCGAGACGACTGCGGGGATCCTCCTTGTCGGACGCAAAGGGCATGAGGAAACCGTTGTGGAAGAAGACGACGTGCTCGAGCGACGGGAGGAGCTGGAGCAGGTGGCACGTCTCCTCGTCGCCGAGCCCGTCCCAGTCTCCGGCGACGTGCGAGAGTGTGATGGTCTTGACGCGATCGAGGCGACCCTCTCGCAAGAAGGGACTGTCGAGTAGGGCGCGGAGCCGGGGGCGTCCAAAGAGGAGGAGGGCTTCGACTAAGGTGAGGCGACGCAGGAGGTCGCGGAGGAGGGCGGCGTCGGCCTGCAGCCTCTCGGGTTCGTAAGGAGCCGCCGTCGCAGCACTGTCAGCTAGTGCACATAAGGGGCTAGATGTGCGATACTCACCCTCATTGAGCGAGAGCTCGCCCATGCCGCAGAGGAGGGCAACATGTCCGGCGGTGCTCGCGCCCCGCTCCTCGTCGTCGGTGTTCTCCGAGACGCCGTCATCCTCTGCGCTGTGGCACGAGCTGGTCTCCTCCTCCCTAGTCTCGCAGTTCCCCTCCGAGTCGACCGAGTCCTCATCGTCGGACTCCTCATCGGGATCCTCGTCCGAGTCGGCGACGGGGCCGTCACGCCCGCTTCCAAAGACCTTGACCACAGTCGCGAGGTGTGGCTGTGCGCGAATGGAGGCGGCAAAGAGGACCAGCTGAGCGCTCGAGTAGAGCTGCACGTTGCGGTAGAGGGTCTCGAGCGCGAGGGGCAAGAGGCGCCTGGAGAGCACGACTTGGTCGAGCGTGAGCTCGGCGTCGTCAAAGATCTGAATGAGGACCTCGGGCGGCAGCTTGTCGAGGTAGCGGGGGCGCTGCGAGAGGACGGGCCCAGAAGGCGTCAGCGAGGGCGACTCGGAGATGAGAGCGGCGAGCGGAGAAAACGCACCGAGCGGCGGCGGCTGCGAGCAGAGCCCAGAGGTGCGATCTTGCGGCCTTCAACCATCTTACCAGCGAGACGAGGCGGCGAGCGCGCGAGAGTGAGGACGGAGGAGGGAGACAGGCGGGGGCGACGCGCCGCGCGAGCCAGTCGTATGTGGGCGCCTCCCCGAGGGACGGACACCGCACGCGCCTCTTGGCCCTCAAAGGTCTCCCCCGGCTGTGGCAGCTCGGCATGAGGACAGCTCAGTCCTCCAGGCTGTCGGCGAGTCCGTTGAGCCAGAGAAAGGCGAGCTTCGAGGGACGAACGAAGAGGCTCGAGCGCAAACCGCCCTCGCCGCTTCGCCCTGGCTCTGGTCATATCAGCAGGGACAGGGCACGAACAAGCGTCTCGACTCGATGGCAAGCACGGACGACTACCACAACCAGCCCCCCTCAAGCATGCACTCCAAGCGCAAGCGTCTCTTCGCCCGCCCGCTCCGGGCCTTCACTCCCTCCAACACGCGTGCCCGTCCGCCAGGTCGCACTTCTTGATGGCACATGTGATGCTGCCGTCAATCTCGACTCCCGCTCGCTCAGCCGCACGCCACACCGTGCGGGCGTCCGCAGCGCCGAACTCGGCGTGCCAGCGCGGGCGAGGGCGCGCCTTGCGGCGCGTCGGGTCCGGGCCCGCGCAGATCTGGAGGGCGAGGTGCTTGATCGGGAGCGAGCCTTTCTCGAGGAGGGAGAGAAGCGCCGCGCCCGACAGAGGGAGGTGGAAGCCGAGGGCGAGGCACTTGAGGGTGGGGAGGTCGCCGAGCGAGGGAATGTGGGTCGCGTCGAGGAGAGGGCCACCGATGTGGAGGTGCTTGAGGTGTGGAAAGCGGGCGGGTGTGAAGACGTTGTCGAACGAGGGAATCGGGCCGCCGTCGTAGATCCAGCAGCGGCTGCCGAAGTTGATGTCGACAATCTCGACCGTGCTCGGCACGAGCGCCATGTCCCTCGCCAGGCCGTCGTAGCAACGCAGCGCCTCAATCCTGAGTCGCTTGAAGCCCGGCTTGAGCGACGCAAAGAGGTGCTTGATGCTCGGGCCGACCTCGCTCATCTCGTCAAACGTGACAGTCGTGAGCGTCCAACTGCGCGGCTCGAGACGGTACCGCGGCAGCGTGTTGTCGAGGCTCAGCGGCATGCCCGTGTAGTTTCTGCCGAAGCCGACGAGATCGAGTGAAGGCAAGAGCTGAAGGCGACGGCACGTCTCGACAGCTTCCGCATCGTCCCAGTCCTCGCTGCCGTTGAGGTGGCACCTGAAGGTGTTCACAGAATCGAGGGCGCCCTCGCGCAGGAAGGGCTCGTCGAGGACCGCGCGGAGGCGAGCGCGACCGAAGAGGAGGACCTGCTCGAGCGAGGTGAGGCGGCGCAGGAGGTCGCGCAGGAGCGCATCGTCCGGGCGAAGCCTGTCGGGTTCGTAGGGTGCCGCTACATGGAGGCGGACGTCAGCGACAGGACGACGAGAGGACAGAGAGGAGAGGCTTACGCTGCGTGTCGAGCACGAGTCGGCCCATGCCGAAGATGACTTGCGTGGGCGCCTTGTCGCGCTGGCCAGCATCGGACCTGCCATTCTCCGGGCTCTTCGACGGACGCGCCCAGTCGTCCGTAGACCAGTCCGAGTCGTCGCTCTCGTCGTCCGAGTCGCCGCCTTCGTTGTCCGGCGGGTCGTCACGACCGCTGAGCCCAAAGTTCTTGACGATGCGGGCGAGCTGCGGCTGCGCCCTGATGGATGCCGCGAAGCGCACGAGCATGAGTTCCGAGTAGATCTGGACGTTGCGGTAGAGGGCCTCGAGGGTGAAGGGGAGCAAGCGCTTCGACAGGGCCACCTGCGCGAGCTCGAGCTCGGCATCGGCCAAGATCTGGCTGATGAGCTCGGGAGGAAGCCTCTGGAGGTAGCAGGGGCGCTGTGAGGGGAGAGTTGATGAAGAGGGTGAGCGCGAGTGGCGGGAGTTGGGCGGGAGAGCGTGGCGAACAGGAGAGACGCACCAGACGGCGAGGCTTGCGGGCGATGCTGATGGGAGTGACCCTGCGGGCTTTGACCATGTTGACAGCGGAGCGACGAGTCGAGACCGGTGGACGAGTGAGGGGAAGGAGGGCAAGGGCCGGGGCACGACCGCGGCCGCGGAGGAAGAGGCGCGTCTCCCCGCGAAGGACGTCGCACGCACCTGCTCGAGGTCTGAGCGTGCTCATCGTGCCCCTGCGGCCACGCCACAGTCTTGCTCGCCGCCTGGAAGGTTCAAATCTGCATCAAGCGAGACTGGGGCCACGCGAGAGCAGGGGGACGGGGCTCGAGGGTCAGACAATCGTGCTTGATTCTAGTCTCCCACGCGATGCACGAGCCAGTAGCTAAACCACTGTAACGCTGCACGTCCTGTTCGCAACGCGAAGCAGGAGCTGGCGAAGCAGGAAGCGCAGTTGAGAAAGTCGACTTCTCTTCGACACGCGGTCCCGACACCCGCCTCACCCCGAGCATTCCGACGTGCGACCGTCGTGCCCCTTCACGCGGACAGAAGAGATGCACGTCAGCTTGCAGTGACACGCAGCGCCGTTGCCGGGCGCCTACACGACCGACGGGTCCCGGGGGTCCCTCAAGCAAAGGTGTCCGTCCCTCCTGTCGCACCGCATGAGCGCGCACGTGATGTTGCCGCACACATGCACGCCGACCTTCTCGGCCTCGCGAATGACGGCGTGCGCCTCGACGGCGCTGAAGTTGGCGTGCCAGCGCGGGAGCCGACTCGAGCTGCCGTGCTCTACGTCGGGACAGGCGCAGACGTTGAGGCCGAGGTGCGAGAGAGTGGGCGGGCGCCTCGCGAGGAAGGCAAGGAGGATGGTGTCGGAAAGCGGGATGTGGTACCCGACGCAGAGGTGGTCGAGCTCGGGGAGGTCGGCCAGAGAAGGGATGGCCCAGCTGTCGAGGAGTGGCCCGCTGATGCTCAGGCGTTTGAGGCGCGGGAAGAAGAGAGGGATAAGGACTTTGTCGAAAGAGGGGACGGGGCCTCCGTCGTAGCTATGGCAGGCCCTGCCAGAGTTGAGGTTGAGCGTCTCAATCGTCGGGGGCAGGAGCGCCATGTCATCAGCGAGCCCGCCGTAGCAGCTCATCGTGTGAATTTTGAGTGTCTTGAGCCCAGGCTTGAGCGACGCGAAGAGGTGTCGCGCTTCGGGGCCGACGTGGAACATGCGGTTGAGCGTGACGTGGGCGAGCGCCCAACTCCTCGGCTCGAGGCGACATGGCGGCCCGAGAGTGAGGAGGTCCAATCCCATCGACGTGTCGGTAAAGCAGTCGAGGTGCTCCAGGGACGGTAGCAGCAGCAAACGCCGGCACACCTCGTTGTCGTGCTCGTCGTTGAAAGTGCCATTCTCCTTCTCGCCAAACGTGTAGCCGATCGACTTGAGACTAGTGAGCCGTCCGTCTGCCAGTAGCTTCGGATCGAGCGAGACAATAAGGCGGGAGCGGCCAAACAGGATGAGGTGCTCGAGCGAAGTGAGGCGGCGCAGCAGGTCGCGGAGGAGGGCGCCGTTCGGGACCAGCTTGCCGGGTTCGTATGGCGCCGCTGCACATTGCGAGAGGTCAACAACTGACCGAGCAACAGAAGGGGGGAGGGCTCACGCACGTCGGTGATTGAGCGCAAGGTCTGTCCTGACGGGTGGCAGTCCTCCGACGAGGGGCGGCTTGCTGCTCTTCCCCCGGCGGCCGCGACGGGCACCGACGCCATGCCTACCAGGTCCTGACACGACGGACATCCTTGCACTGCCTATTCGGGAGCCCGCGCTCTGGCTGACGCTGTCGGCGACGAGCGCGTCGCCGCGGCCGCTCAAGCCAAAGTCGAGCACAGCGGCTGCGAGGGCGGGCTGGGCGTAGATGGAGGCCGCAAAGCGGCGCAGTTCGTGGTTCGAGTAGAGCTGCACGTCGCGGTAGAGGCTCTGGAGGGCAAAGGGGAGGAGCTGCTTCGAGGATGACGACCTGGTGCAGCTTGAGCTCGGCAAGATCAAAGACACGGCTGACGACGGCCGCTGGGAGGTGTTCGAGGGAGCACGCCTGCTGTAGAGTACGTACGCAACGTGAGCGCGAGAGGACAGCCGCCTCGGGACGCGAGGCGAGTGGGGCGACACGACGCACCCTGGGCTCGAAGTGGCGTGGTGTGCTTCTGTGCGCCGCTTTGCGGCCTCCGGCCATTTTAACGAAGCGAGACAGAGCCGAAGCGGGGTCAGAGGCAAAGAGGGGGAGGAAGAGCCGAGGCGCGCGACTTCGCAGTCCGAGGGCAGAGCGCCCCTCGAGTCCAGACAACTACGGACCTCGCAAGCCATCACGCCGCCTCTAGGTCCGTTCCTCCTTGTACTGCTCACGGCACTGGTAGTGCGTCACGATCCCGCTGCGACGAGCAGGCGAGTCAGCGAGGGCGCAACGAAGCGACAGTGCCGGTGGGGACGCACTGAGGGCTGTGTATCGCAATGACGCTGTTGCCGATACGTTTGTGGCACACGGGGCATCTGCAAGGAGCGCACAGGGGTTCAGCACGAGCTCGGGACTGGGCAGAGAAAGCGGGCGCGGCTCACACTCGCCCCTCAGTGATCTTGACCCTCCGCTCCTCGAGGTCGACCACCTCGCGCTCCTGCTGGTCGAGCAGGCTCCGCCCGATCGCCTTGACCATCTTGGCCTCACTCGCGCGCTCGTTGCGCCGCCGCAACGTCTTCTCGAGGTAGACCCGGATGTCTCCGAGTGCGACGAGCGGCGGGAGGAGGTCGAACGCCTCGATCGGGTCGATGCGGGCGGCCTGTGTCGAGAGGAGCGACAGGGCGGGAGCAAAGAGGAGAGGGTGGTCGGGCCGCGGGCGCAGGTACAGGCGGAGGAGGAGGTGGAAGATGGTCGGCCTCATCGCCTCGTCCGAGTCCCAGACGCGTTTGCAGTACCTGCGGCAGTCCAGGACGTCAGTGGCCTGCAGCGAGCGCGCGAGGGATCGAGACGCACTGCTCGGCGGTGGCGTGATCCTCGAGCTGGTAGACGTAGATCTGCAGCGCGCCCTCGTGGCGGCCGAGCCGTCCGAGCAGGATGGCGCGGACCTCGTGCATGTCCTCTGTCGGCAGGCGGCCGAGCACACGCTCGGGGCGGTACGAAGTCGAGGACTCGAGCAGGTCGAGCAGCTTCTTGTACGCCGTCTCGTCGCGACCTGTAGAGTGTCGTGGGTGGGCGGTCAGTAGGTTGTCACGCCGCGTGCGGACAGGGACGTAGCTCACCAGACGCGGAAGACTGCACCTCGGCAAGGTACAGCTCGATGAGCTTCTCGTGGAAATCGGCACCCTGCTCGTCGAGCACGTCGATGATGTGCTCGAGGTACCGGCTGCACACGTCCCGTCCGACCTTGTCGAGGTGCGCCATGACCGCGTGTCGTGGCAGCGTCTCGACCTCCTCGAGGTCGGCGATGAAGATCTGTGCGCACAGCGAGGGCGTCAGTGGTGAGCAGACAGAGCGCAGTGAGGCGGGACGCACCTGCAGCCCGGCCTCCTTGTCCTGCTCGAAGACCCAGGTGGACGCGTCCAGAATGACCTCGAGGTGGTCGGCGCCGAGTTTTTGGAGGTACCGCACTGTCGGTCCGACCTTCTCCTCGGGGTCGTCCTCGTCCTCGCTCATCCTGCGGAAGGGAGAGGGCAGTCAGCCGATTGAGCCAGAAGGAAGCGAGGAGAGGGAGAGAACGCACTGCTTGAGCAGCTCGACCGACTTGACATGCATGTTCTTGCCATTGTACAGGTCGAGCAGCTCGCGGTATTTCTGCAGACCGGCACTGATGGTGAGCGACGGTTCACCGGTCGAGGGAAGCGGGGACTCGCCCTGGCCTCGAGCAGCAACCCCTCAACCTCGGCGACCTCACACCAGTTCTCGATGCGGCACAGCGGGCCAACCATAGCCGGCTTGGTCGCGAGGTACGCCCGGAAGAGCGCCGTGTCGACCACCTGCGCGACGCGCGCAAGCTGAGCCGGCTCGAGCTTGGTGAGCGGATCGTTGGGCAGGTCGAGCAGCTCGGACGGGCTCGCAGTCGGCCTTGCAGAAGACGCAGAGGGGCGAGACGAAGGCAGGAGGGCTGCGAGAGCCTGCGAGTACTTTTGGCGCCGGTCGGTGAGGTAGCGGATGAGCTCGTCGACTGCGCGAGAGCGGTTCCGAGCGTCGACCTTGGCCTGCCGCTCTTGCTCCTCTGAGGGTGTCCATGCTGGGGTCAGCGCCGAGCAAACAGTGTAAAGCTGAGTCGAAGGCACGCACTCGCGGCCTGCTCTGCGATCTCGTCCAAAGTCGCGCTCGCGTCGCGCTCCCGCAGCCAACTCCGCTTGACGCCGAGCCTGCTCCCGACGGTCCTGATCGAAGCTGCGTCGTCGTCGTCTGCTGCTGCCGCCGCCGCTGCGACCGGGCCTTTGACCCGCTTCGATGGGCTCGATGGCGCGGGCGAGCCCTTGGCCTGCGCCTCCTGCTCTCGCTCGACCCTTCTGCGCTCCTCCTCCTCGCGTTGGCGCTCCTCCTCGGCCTCGATCGCCGCAGCAACCCTGTGCTGCGGCCTCCCGCCAAAAGCCTCCTCGTGGGCCGAATGCTCGAGGAAGAGTTTGCCCGAGATGGCGCGAGGGTAGAGTGCGACGACGCGAGCGGGGTTGAGGTCGAGGGAGATGAAGGCGTCGATGGCGAGGTCGTAACGGTGCGTCTCGAAGAGGTTGAGCGAGTGGAGGATGGCGAGGCGACGGGAGAGGGGAGGCTGCGCCCGGAGACGGAGAGCCAGAGTCAGCAATGCGTGTCGACGACGACGAGGCGACGTGAGCACGACGCACCGGAAGCGACTCGCTCATGACGTCGAACGACCCGCGCAGCAAGCGGATGCCTTCCTCCCACTTGCCCTCCTCGCCGAGCTCCTCGAGCTGCGCCGGCCACGGCTGCATCGTCGCGATCCAGAGCGTCTGCTCGACCGACCCAGGTGTGCTCATCGGAGCGCCGGGCGCGACCGACGACGCCGTCAGGACAAGGAGCGGCGGTTTGCGCGTCGAGCTCGAGACCGTGAGAAGGCGCGCGACGGTCGCCGGCTTCGAGGCGGCGTTCTTGTCGAGCGCTGCGAGTGAAGAAGCTGCGAGGGACACGGGAGGGGACGCGGATGAAGGCGGGACCGCCAGGACCTGGACTTGTGCGAGCGAGTCGAGCGTGTGGACGGCGAGGGAGGGCGAGCCGGAGGAGGCGGGTGATGCGGCGGACGGGGAGAGGAGTGAGACGACGTAAGGCGGGACGACGAGTGACTCGTCAACAGACGAAGGGTAGGTGATGGAGGGTGCAGGAAGGCCGGGCTGCGGTGGAGATCGAGACTTGCCGCTCGACAAGAGCGGCAAGGCGATGTCTGTAACTCAAAGCAAGTCAGCGCTACCCTGACACGCAAGGTAGGAGGAACAGGACGCACTCTCCCGCACGACAAAGACCTCTCCCTCTGCCGCCTCGTCCTCATCCTCCCAGCCCCACTCCTTGCCCCACAGCCACGCCTTCTCCACGTCAAGCTTGTCCGGCTCGCCCGACGCGCTGCGCTGCGGCAGCTTGCCTTTCCTCGAAGCCCGCGGCACGGCGACGACCCCGTTCTTCTCGAGCTTCTTGGACAGGGCGCCGAGTGCCCCGAGGCTGACGACGTTGCCGAGCCCGCTCAGGCCGCCGAGGCCGGGCACCGACGTTCGCGACGGCCGCTCTGGCAGCGCCAGTGGCAGCGAGAACAAGTCGCCGAGGACAGGCTGCGCCTTGGTCGCACTGTCGTCGTCGAGGGAGGGCAGCGTGACGACGCCGTACTCGCCCGTCGAGAAGCCGCACACGAGGCGCCTCGCGTCAAACGCCATGCCGCGAACCTGGTGTGGGAGGCTGACCTCGAGCTGCGGGTTCCAGGTCCCGTCAACCCAGCTCAGGAGGAGGAGGCGTCGCTTGCAGGCGAGGGCGAGGGTCGTGTGGATTTCGGGGATGCCGGGCGCGTCGGAGGACGACGAGGCCGGGTGGTGGACCTGGGTGGACAGCGCGAAGAGCGACGCTGTGCCTCGGGTCTGGCTGGCAAAGGTCGAGAGGACGGCGAGGTCGGGGAACGAGTGCAGGGTCAAGTCGCCGCCTGAGGAAGGAGAGGGTGGTCAGCGCAGGTGCGTCGTGCGAGGGCAGGGCTGCGCAGCGCACCGCTGAGGCACACGAGGGCGTTGAGCTCCTTGACGACGCCGAGCTGCTCGATGGGTTTCTTGGAGAAGCCATCGTGTCGATTGACCAGGGTCGCGGAGGGAGGAGCTGCGGTCGCCGGCTTTGGTCAGCGAGCGTCCGGGGCGCAGAGCAGCTCAAGGCTCACCTGAGCTGCTCGATGCCCTCGAGAGGTCAAAGACGAGCAGGGTGCCCCGCTCAGTTCCGAGGACGACACGGTCGGCTGAGGCGCGAGAGAGGCCAAGGGTCAGCGAGGTCCAGCTGCCAGGGTGAGCGAGGGACGGGAGGGCGCACCGTGCAAAAGAGTCGCAGTGATGGGCTCTGGGCCGAGCACGTCTGGCCTGATCAAGGGCGACACTGAGAAAGGGGCGTGCATGATGAGGGGCCCGGAGGAGTGGGTGGGGGAGCGCCCGGTTGGAGAGCGCGCTCCGACGCTGGGCGAGTCGGGTCGGGCGAGCAAGCTAGCTGGACCGAGTCGAACAACTCAAACAGTCGCACTGGCGAATACGTTGGGCGGGGTGAGGCCAGTGCGCAATCGTCCACGCGAATCTCCCTCTCCCCACTCGCTCTTCCCCTGGACCCCGCCATGCCTCCCTTGGACCCGCTCGCTCCCTCCCAGCAGCCTTTCAGAGTCCACTTGACAGGCTTCGGCGTGCGCTCATCTCCGCCGCGTGCTGTGACTCGCCCTCGTGTCGCTCACTCTTGCTCGCGCAGCCGTTCGGGCCTCACACAGTCAACGCCTCGTGGGAGACTGTCCGACCCCTCGACGGCACAGTCCTGTCTGCCCCGCCGTCCTTCCCAGGCGCACAGTCAGTCGCAGCGGCGAACAAGGGACCCGGCCCTACAGCGCACCCGATCCACCTCTCCACGTCCCTCCTCCCTGTCAAGTACTCGTCTGCCCTGGGGCTCATTCCGGCCCTGCACGCCTCTGACACCGCCCCTCCACCCGACCTCGTCATCCACTGCGGCGTGAGCGGCGACGACCGCGCCATCCGGCTCGAGCAGCGCGCACGCAAGTGGGGGTACGACAAGCTCGACGTCGACGGCGAGCTTGCGCCAGAGGCAGCGGCAGGCGGGCGGAGAGGCTTCGCCGAGACGCGGTGGGACGCGTGCCCCAACGAGTTGAGGACGGGGATCAACGCGGCGCGGGTGTGGCACTGCGCGAAGAGGCGAGGGGTCGAGCACTTGAGCCCGTCGCAGGACGCAGGTGCGCAGAGCGGGCCCCTCCTGGCCTTACACACGGTCGAAACTGACCTGGCACCACACACAGGCTTGTACCTGTGCGAGTTCAGCTACTACGCCTCGCTCGCGAGCGCCCAACTGCAGAACCCCGAGCGCCCTACGCCCGTCCTCTTCGTCCACGTCCCACCGTGCGCTCGCCTTCGATCCGTCCATGCGACGGACCATGTCTGACTGTTCTCCTCGGGCTGTCGCGCAGGCTGGGCAGCCCATACTCGGCAGAGGAGCTCACGGCCGCCATGCGCATCCTCGTGTGGGCCATCGTCAACGAGGGCGGCCTCGCGTCCTGAGCTGCCGCACGGCTCACTGGCGCACAAGGGCAGCGCGAGGCTGCGCTGCTCGCTCGGGCTGGTCACCGTCGTCGCCGCGCCAGGTCCCGCCGGTGACCGCAGCCGGTGACGGGCGCCCTCGTCGTGTCCGTCCTCATGGCCTCGACCGGAACCGCGTGGAGCTTCCTCCCCGTCGAGGAGGCCGGGCTGCAGTAGCAGGACGCGCGGAGGCGGCAGCCGTCGAGCGTGTAATGGCGAGGCGGCGCTCCCGACGACACTCTCTCTGTGGCACGCGAACACGGGCACCGAGGGTTTGCACTGACACTGGTGACAACACTGATACTGACAGACAGGTGGCGACTGACACAGCCCCGGGAACGAAATATGTACTGGCCCCTCCTCTCTCCTCGCGGCCTCGACGCGCGGGTGAATGGGTCCGCTGGCCCGGGTCCGGAGATGGGTGCCTGACGAGGGGTGTGATGGCTCTATCGCCGGCAGAGGAGGGCGTGTGCTGCTGCTGCGGACGAGACGCGCGGGTGCGAGCGTGGGTGGTGACCGGTGTGCGAGGGGGCCTTCAAGCTGGACGATGCATGGATAGCGTGCGTGCGCTCATGGACGCTTGAACGACATGGCCCGCTTCAGGGTGCACTGGGTGCGGAGGGCGAGTCAGCACGCGTGCCGAGACTCTGTGCGAGAGAGACGAGAGGGTGAGCGCACCTTAAGGGACCGCCGGGAGCACGTCGAGCTCCCCGACGAGCACGACGACGCCGCGGAAGACGCGACGCTGCCCTTCATCGACCTGGACGACGACGTCGACGACAGGCTGCGCGAGTCGCGCTGCGGAAGGGCGAGCGCCGGGTCGTGCACGATGCCGTGCTTGGGGCAGCGGGCGTGCGTCGTGTGGTTGCGAGGGAAGGACTGCTCGCGCGCGGGGGGGGCAGGGTGCGTCAGTTGCTGTCTCTGTCGAGGCGAACCAGAAGGGAGCGACGCACGAAGGGAGAGAAGGCCGCAGGCTCGGCCAAGAGGGAGCAAGCCGCCGTCGACGACGAGTGGTGGTGGCCATGGTGTCGGCGACTCGCGCTCTTCACGGTGGCCTGGGGCTTGAGCGCCGACAGGGTGACAATGTCGTGCGGCAGGCTCGACTCGACGGGCTCGAGCAGGTCAAAGGCGCCGTCCGAGGACCAGCTCGACGAGGAGCGTCGGTCAAACTCGAAGGAGGAGAAGGACGGGGTCCGGCTCGAGGAGGAGGAGGAGCGGCGGAGCATGATTAGGGCGAGTCGGGGTCTGAGCGATAGAGGGAGGAGCAGAACAGAGCAGGAGGGAGACTCCAGCGAGTGCAAGCCGAAGCCAGCGAGAGCAGAGTCAGCGGCTCTCTCGGGGGTTTGGACCCGCCGTGAGCGAGGCGACAGTCAGCGAGGCGCGCGGCCAGTCGGCATCCGGCGCGGCGCGGGCGGAGGTCAGCAGTGCGGGGATCACTCCGGCGGACTCGACGCTCGGGCTCGGCGACGGCGGCGGAGGTCAGCTTCCCTCCTGCTGACTTGCTCTCTCCCTCTGGGGTCGCCTTTGTGCCCCTTCGACACACTCGTAGCTCTGGGCAAGGTCCCTCAGACACTCGGGCGGTCAAAGACTCGGACGGGGCAAGCTTGCGCGGGCGCGCGAGCATCACCTACGCGCAAGCCGAGGCGCTCCGTGCGCGATTTCCCTCGGCTC
>SOZI01000186.1:0-34189 GCA_006352295.1 Rhodotorula diobovata | reverse complement strand
CGGGCCGCGCTCCGCGGCAGCATTGCCGCGCCTAGACCTCCTCCTCGCGCTCCGCGAGTCCCTCGCTCCCCGCCTCCTGGTCGGCGCAGGCGCGGACGTAAGCCCCGTCGCCGACGTCGTCGTTGTAGTAGTCTCTGTACGGGCGAGAAGGGCGTGAGCGCTGTCTCGGGCCGTTACACCGGCGTCGTTGGGGAGAGCCCCTCGCCATCACCGCCTTGCTGGCCAGGCTTGCCCGTGTCAACTGCGCGGCAGCAGCAGGTGTATTGACCGGGGTTGCTCAAGGCAGGCGAGGACGAGCGCGGCGAGAGGGGGGAGGGGAGGGAGATGAGGAGGAAGAGGACGCTCCGACTCACCGCAACAACCTCCTTCTGGCCAGTCCAAGCAGTGGCCCCTTCACTCTGGGGAGCCCCTAATCTGCCTTGCAGCATTCCTAACCCTAACCAAACAGGGATCGAACACCCCCCCTCAGCTCCCCCCCTCCGCCCCGCTTGACTCTTTCTCGCTCACCCTCGTGGTTGCTCTCTCTTCACAAGTTCCACACACGGCTTCATGTTGCACACCATTACGTTGCACCATCTGGTACCTGTGCCCCTGCCTTCTTTGCTCGAGCCTCACGCGCGATCCTGGCTTTCTCAAGACGCTTCTCTAGCCTCTCCCCCTCGCGCACCTGGCGCTTCTCCTCGCGCACAAGTGTCCCCCGCTGCTTCTTCCACCACCCAAGCCCACCATGCGTCAGGCGCGAGACGACGTCGCTCGCCTGGCCCTTGGTGACCTTGTCGTCAATCGGTACACGCGCCTTCCACGGCTGGCCGAGCCAGACCCCCTCGATTGAGTTGACGCCCATGGCCTGCTCCTCTGTGTTGAGGAGCTTCTTGAGGATGTAGTTGCGCTGAGACTCAGAGGCAGGAGCGCGGCGCCACGGTGCGAAGCGCGTGAGGGAGTGGGAGATCTCGGCGAGCTCGGGGTGGTTGAGGACGGCAGCGTCGGTTGCGCGGAGGAGGAGCGTGAAGGACTCGTGTGCAGCGAGAGGGACCGGGGTGGCATAGCGGGGACCGCGCGACGAGTTGCTGCTGAGGAAGGCCGGGAGGCGGAGGTAGAGGAGCGAGGTGAACTCTGTGAGGGCAGACACCGGTCAGCACTGACGAGCACGGGCTGAACAGGCGACCAAGAGCGCACCTGATCCATCCCGCAGGACCTTGACATACCCCCTCCCCATCAGCTCGAGGACCCACACCTCGCCGCACCCGACCCACGCGAGGCGGCTCAAGCGCGACACCGGCACGTGCTCCTCTTGCCCTGCGGCGTCGAGCTGAGAGACAAGGTCGAAGGCCGTGTAGTGCTTGTACGAGATCGAGTGGCGGTGCGAGAGGGCAGAAATCGGAGGAGGGGCGGGTTCGGGGTCGGGCGTCCTCGCGGCAGCTTGCTGCGAGGCGACGTCCTCGAGTTGCTGTGTCGAGCGGCCTGTGGGCAGCACGGGCATGCATGCGTCAGCGCTGGGACAGAGTGAGCCGAGACATACAGCGCAGCCAAGCGAGCGAACCGAGACGCACCCTCGATGACGGTCGCCGGGTCGATGCCAAAGAGCGTCGGGGTGCACACGACGCCGAGGTCGCTCGAGGTGCCAATGAGGTCGATGACGAGGCAGTTGCGCTTGCCCGTGTCGGGCGAGAGGCGGAGCCCGCGGCCAAGCATCTGAAGGAAGAGGTTCTGCGAACGGGTCGGACGCGCGAGGAGGACGCAGTCGATTGCGGGAAAGTCGGCTGCGCGGAGGCACAAGCAAAGGAGTCAGCTGAGGGTCCGGCAAGCAACCAAAGAAAGTGCGAAAGAGACGCACCGCCCTCGGTGAGGATCCCGCAGTTGACGAGCACGGCAAACTCCCCGGCCTTGAAGGCGCGGTACAGCTCGTCGCGGTCCTTCTGCTTGGTGCCCTCGTAGACGAAGCGCGCATCGACGCCGCGCTCGCGGAACGCGTTGGTGAGCGAGACGACGTGTGCGACCGAGACGGCAAAGACGAGGGTCGAGCGGCGTTCTGCGGGCGAGGGAGAGTCAGCGGGGTGCGATTACCACAGTCGCCGGGCAAGCGGCATCGCTCGTGAGCAGTGCGCCCAGACGAGCCGGGCAAAGGACGTACCTCGCGCATTCTCGAACCACGCGTCGACGGCGAGCTCGTTGACCTCTCGCTTGTCGAGCGCGCGCGCAAGGCTCGCCGTGTTGAACTCGCCCGTCGCGCTCGAGACGTCAATCTTGGCCATGTCGACAGCCGTGCCGAGGTGCACGGTCGTGAACTCGAGTTGGGAGAGCCTGCAGAGGGGGCGAGACCGGCGCTGGTGTCAACGAGCCGACTCGAGGGAGACGACGCTCGCCCCCGCGCAGAGTCGGGCGCGGAGAGTCTCGCGTGCGTCTGAAAGAGAGAAGAGACACACCACCTGCCCTTGATCATGCTCAGCCACTCGCCGTGCCAGACGATCTTCTCGAACACTTTGCCGAGAGCGAGCCCGTCCGCGCGGCCCCACGTCGCCGTAAACGCCAGGAGCGGGACGCGCATGCGGCCCAGCGAGTCGACATTGGCGAGGAGCGGGGCCGGGGTCGGTAGGTCCGAGTCGGGGAGGGCGTCGGGGTCGGCCTCGAGCGGCGGGACGTCCTCGCTCGGCGCAAGGAACTCGTCCGCCTCGTCCGACTCGTCCGCACTCGCGCGCACGTTCTCCTCCATCCCTTCCTCGACAGCGGGCGCGATCTCGTTCGCCTCGACGCGCCGCGTGTCGACGCCCGCAGCGCCGAGCGCGTGCTCGACGTGCGAGTCGAAGCGGGCGAGGATCTCGAGGTACGACGGCGCGGCGGCGTGGTGCGCCTCGTCGACGATGACGGCCTTGTAGTGCTCGGGGAGGAACTTTTCGAGGCGCGAGAAGGAAGAGCGGGCGAGGGTCTGCGGGTGCGCGAGAGGCGGGCAGGGCAGGAGAGGGTGAGCCGGGAGAAAGCAAGCGAGAGGGCGGTTGACGGGCCAGCGCACCTGGTAAGTGCAGACGGTGACGTCGGCAGTACCCGAGGCGAGACTCCTGCCCTGCTCGACTTCGACAATCTGTGGGGGCGGCCTTGAGAGTCAGCTCCTGTGCGTCAAAGGCAGCGCTCTCGCACTGGTAGCGAAGAGCTCGGCCGCCCCGCCAGGCACGCACCAAGTCTGGGTATGCCCTCGTGACGGCCTGGGCGGTCTGGCTCGCGAGCTGGATCGAGTTGACGATGATGAGGACGCGGGTCGCGACCTCGCCCGTGACCGGGTGGACCAACGCGGGGAGGTGCGAGATGAGCGAGGTAAAGATGGCCGTCTTGCCCGAGCCTGTGAGAGTGTAGGGAGAGTCAGGACGGGCACAACAGGCGTTCGGGGAGGGCCAAGGCGACGCACCGGTGGGAGCGCTCACGCCCAGGCGGCTAAACTCGCCTCGCTCGAGCTCGTCGAGTACGGCGCGGATGCAGTCGACCTGGTAGGGTCGCAGCTTGATGTCGGTGCGCTTGAGCGGTTTGTGGCTCGCATGATCGGCGCTGAGGACGGGATGGGCGGGTGGTGGACGAGACAAAGGGGAGTCGACATTGCGCCGGGGTCGCGCTGCGGTGGATGCCGGGCGGCGCAGGGGTACAGGTGAGGCTGGTGAGGCGATTGCACCCACGCGCGACGCTATCGTGTGTGGTGCGAGCGAGCGGAGGGGGGTCGAGCGTCGGATCCACGATGAGACGGAGGGAGAGGCGGCAGGGCGTCGCAGCGCACAGCGAGCAGCGCTGGGTGCGTTGGGGAGCATGCGGTGCAGTGCTCGGGCAGATCTGCGTGGCGCCCCTTTGAGCTGGAGGCCGAGTCGGAGTTTCCGACAAGGGCGACTCGCTCGACCAACGCGGAGGGCGCTCCCAGCTTTGCCACCTGTCCACCCCTGGGTCGACTGGCCAAGCTACAGAGCGTGTCACCCTCGTAAGCTCTGCTGATTCTGTCGGGCCGTCGAATCACGCGGCTCGTCCCCCCGCTGGGTCACTCGCTGCTCGTCGTCGTCGGCTTCATGTGGGGGATCCGCTCGCTTCTCTCGGCCACTCGTCGGACGAGCTTCGCCGTGATCCTGCCACTGAGCTGCAGAGCTATCCAGCCTCAACGATGCCAGTCACGGGGCCTCCCTCGCGGTCGCGGTCGCGCATGCCCACGCCGGATCCGCCTCGGGTCTGCGATTTCTCGTTACTGACGGTCTTCCCTCCATGATGTCGCAGCGCACCGTCGACCCTTTCCATCCTCCTCCCGGCACTCAGCCCTAGCGCCCTCTTGGCGACACCCGATGGGCTTCTTTCACCGCAACTCGTCCGACGACAACCCGCCTCCGCCGCCCTTGGCTCCCTCCGACCAAGGGTTCCCAGCCAATGACAAGCATCAACCTGATCCTCCGCCTCCGCAGTACCCTCAGCCCCACCCGACGAGCTCGTACGCGAGCACCTCGCAGCCGACAGCTCCGACCTACGCCGCCCTGCACCTCGCCCGGTCGGACCGCATCCGCCTCATTGGCTTCCCCGACTGCGTCGTCCAGCCCGTCAGCGCCGCCATCACCGCCATCTGGCCCGGTGGCATCCAGAGGGAGGAGGTGACCGAGCCGGGCATCGCGTACGAGTACAAGCTCAAGGGCAACCCCTGTACGTCCGTCCGTCCTCCTCCCTCTCATCGCACGCTGACCTCTGAGGCCACCTCTGCGCATCACCAGGGTACGGCCAAGGCTCCGAAGCCGTCCCCTCACGCCGCCTCATGAGCCACGTCCTGTCGTGCCTCTCGTCACAAGGCTGGCACCTGACGTGCGCCGTCGACCTGTCGCGCAAAGAGTACGACAAGGACACGCTCCTGTTCCGGTCGGGCCCGGCGGTCCCGCGCCGCGT
The DNA here is from genome assembly GCA_006352295.1 of Rhodotorula diobovata. Taxonomy (NCBI): domain Eukaryota; kingdom Fungi; phylum Basidiomycota; class Microbotryomycetes; order Sporidiobolales; family Sporidiobolaceae; genus Rhodotorula; species Rhodotorula diobovata. The sequence goes on along the minus strand of SOZI01000186.1, from coordinate 29,299 downwards.
CTTCAGCGTCAGCTTCAACCAGGGCGACAAGACGCGCATCATTGACCCGCCGAGCGACGCCGTCAGGGACGCGTTCGTCGCTGCTGTCTCGGTGCGCTGTTCTCCCCCCTCCTCTTCCCCTCTCCAACCATCACAGCCCTTCTGACCCCTCACTCGCCACGCACCGCAGTCCTGACCCTCGGGCGTGCAATCGACGACGCTCAAAGAGCCCGGAGCGACCCAGGTCAAGCTGCGCGGGTACCCGTTCATGACGTCCAAGGGGACCAACGTCAACCACGCGCGCCTCCTCGCGTGCCGGATCCTCGGCACGCTCGACGAACTCGGGTGGGAGCTGGTCGGGAGCGTCGACATCAGCATGGGGACGGGGGGCGGCGGAGACGGCGCGGACCGTGCGTTCGGGCCTCGTCCTTTCTCCTCCCCAGTCGGACTCGGCATGCTGACACAACTGGACGCTCGCGCAGTCGACAGCTGGTTCTTTGCCAACAAGCTCTGAGGCCGGCCGGGCGACGCGCGGGGCGGCGCTCCGTCTGTCTTGGAGCGCCGAGGAGTGCGTCCCCCTCCTTCTTTCCCTCGCGGTGCCGGCGCGTCTGTGCCGCTGGCGCGTCAAGCGTGTCCGCGCAGCATGCATTGTACCACTCGCAAATGTGAAACCATGCTCCACCAAGTCTGTGCCTCTCCGTCCATCGCCAGGAGGGCTGCCACACGAGTGGTTCAGTGCGAGCGTGCGCGAGCGAGTGGACCCCTCGTCCTCGCTACCGGCCGCGAGCCCGCGCACACGAGTCACAGCGAGACGAAAGAGAAAGATACAACAGGGCACTGGCACTGCACTTCTAGCCGTCTCCCTTGCGCGTCTAACGTCCCCTCCCTTGCTCCTTCCCTCGCCCCTCACGCCTCCCCGTCCTGCCCCGTCTCGTCACCGGGCTTGACCCTCGGCTTTGCCGGGTCTTCGGACGGGGGCTCGAGGGTCGACGGGCGGAAGAAGAAGGGGTCGTCCTGGAACGAGGCGTAGGCGGGGCGGGAGGGGGAGGAGACAGAGTGGAGGGCGACGAGCTTGTCGTGGTTGATGTCTTTGATGAGGGCGTCTGTGTGCGAGCTTGGGTTGTCAGCGCGGGGTTCGGGCAGCAGCAGCCGAGGAGGCGCCACGAGGTGGGGCGAGGCGGGCGAACGGTCCCCTCCTCGCCTCGGAGGGTCGTAACCTCGCCGCGCCCACCCACGGGACGGCGACGCACCGAGGCTCGAGTAGTTGTACTCTGGGCGAATGAATCCCAGCATGACGACGCGGAGCTCCTTGCCGTAGAAATCAGCCGGGTAGGCGTGCAAGATGTGCACCTCCTGCGCGCACGGGGTCGCTCCCTCGTCAGCTCTTTTTGCGCCCGTCCGAGCACACGACGGGAGGGGGGAAAGGCACGACGCACTGCCGTGCGGGTGCTGTTGTTGTAGAACGGGTTCCAGCCGATGCTCATGACCATGGGGTGCACCTCGTCGTGAACCCCCCTCGGCGCGTCCGGCGAGAAGGCGCCCTGAGCGGCGTCGCGCGGTGCGCTCGCCGGGTCGAGGACGCGTGCGAAGCCAAAGTAGACGCCCGTCGACAGGGTGGCGGCATAGGGGGCGATGCTCGAGTCGGGGAGGTTGGCTGACCAAGGGGGGCGAGGGTGGGGTGAGTCGCGGCGGGGGGGCGAGAGCAACGAGGGAGAGGGGATGGGGAGCAAGACGCACCGGTCGGGCACCCGAGGTCCTTTGAGCCGCGTCCGAAGCCTCGGGTGACCCAGCCGTCGAGGTAGACCGGGTACGGCGAGGGAGGGCCCGAATCGGGTCCGGCGACGTCGGGGCGCACGAGCGACGGGTCGTGCTCGAGGGCGGGAGTGCGCTCGACGAGGGACGAGCCAGAAGCCATCGACAGCAGCGCGAGGGTTGCAGCGAGAGTGGGCGGGATGAGCGGGATGAGTGAGCGAGATGGCGAGGTTGGAGAGGAGCAGTTGTATTGAGTGAATAGCGATGGCTTAGTAATGAGCGCGGCTAAGGAGTGAGGCGGTGCACGGCGGCGGGCGGCGGCTGAGCTCGACACCTCGTCGCTCGCTCTTCGCTCAACCGTGTCGCTTCTCTCTCGACTCGGGGCTCTCTTTATCTCTCTCGGGCAGAGACCACCACCATGACCACCTCAGCCGTCGACCAGCAGTGGGCAAAGATCCGCGCCCAGGTCGGGTCCCAGGTGCCCGCCATCCAGCGCCCGGCTCACCTCCTCGTCGCTGTCGAAGACACCCTTGGCCCATCCCAGCGCGCTCCAGAGGCCTACTGGGTCGCCCTCCTCTCCACTTTGGACCAGCTCGCGAGCGACCCCAAGGCTGCCGCCCCGACCTCGGACAAGCGCCAGCTCCTCGAGGCGACCCTCTACCTCCTGGGCCTCCTCGCGCCGCACCTCGACCCGCAGGCACTCCGGGCAAAGCACGCTGTCCTCAAGACGCTCCAGCCCCTCCTCGCCTCGTTCGCCGCCCACGCCCCCGCCCTCAAGTCCCTCGTCGCCCTCGCCCAGGCCCTCCTCGTCGCCGCGCCCGCACAGGCCCTCGAAAAGGACCTCGACGGCTGCCGCTCCGTCTACGCCACCGTCCTCTCCCTCTGCGCCGACGCACGCCCAAAGGTCCGCCGCCGCGCACAGGAGGCCGTCCACGCCGTCCTCGCGTCCCCGCCCCCGCCCGCCGCCGTCCACCCCTACGCCGACGAGACGGCACAGTGGGTCTGCGCCAAGCTCGACGAGGCTCTCCGTGCCGCCAAGCGTGGCGGCAAGGCCGCTGTCGGTCCCGCGACCAAGACGGACGAGCACGGTGCCGACGAGAGCCGCGCCATCGCCCTCCTCACCTTTATCCGCAACCTCGGCGCGTCGTGGCCCATCTCGGTGCGTCCCCGCCCACTCGCCTCTTCGCGCTCTCCGCACTGACGCTCGCTTGCGTTTCCTCGCGCAGGCAACTCCGACTCTCCTCCCGCTCCTTCTCTCGACCCTCACCCTCTCGTCGCAGCACCTCACCCTCGCGGCCCTCACCCTCCTCTCGCACCTCTTCTCGGCTGCCCACGCCGCCGAACACCTCTCGGACGACCACGTGCGCGACACGCTCGAGGCACTCGTCCAGGCGAGGCCAAAGGTGGCAGAGGGGACTGAGCAGGGCGAGAAGCTCCTCGGGGGGTGGGTCGAGGGTGTCGGGGAGGGCATGGTCGCTTACGCCAGGCGAGTCGCATTCCCAGCCTCTGACGCTCGAGACTCGCGCTGACGGCAGATGCACTCGCAGGACCGACTCGGCTGCCGCGCTCGAGCGCCTCACGACCCTCTTCCCCTCGACCTTGTCGCTCCTCGCCGCCGCGTCGACTCCGGCACTCCGCCTCGCCGTCGAGACGGCCTGCGCGCTCATGATCCGCCACTGCCTGACCGACGCCGAGATCCTCGCCGCCGGTCCCGTCGTGCGCGGCGTCATCGAGCAGGTCGAGAAGGCGCTCACGTCGGCGCGGTATGCCGCCCAGGCGCAGCCGCACGTGCTCGCGCTCGCCAAGGCGCTCTTCCTCCGGTTGCGGCTGCGCAACCCGGCGACGGGCGAGCCCGCCGCGGCGACGCAGCTGAGCAAGGTGCTCGTCCTCGTCGGCAAGCAGCGCGAGGACTCGCGCTTCGAGTGGAAGAAGGAGGCCGACGCCGTCCTCGACAGCGCCATCAAGGTCCTCGGCCCCGAGACGGTCCTGCGCTTCCTCCCCCTCGGCCTCTCGGCTGACAACGCCAACCCGGCAAAGGCGCGCGCGTGGCTCTTGCCCCTCCTCAAGCCCGCCATCACCAACACGCGCCTGACCCACTTCCGCGACGTCTTTGTCCCGCTCTCGGCGGGCTTCTTCAACAAGGCCGAGGAGGCAAAGGCGGGCAACCGCGCCATGGAGGCAAAGGTGTGGGAGACGCTCGTCGGCCAGGTGTGGGCCCTCCTGCCGGGCTACTGCGAGTACCCGACCGACCTCGTCGAGGCCTTCTCGACCGACTTTGTCTCGCTCGTCGCCAACGTCGTCTACACGCAGCCCGCGCTCCGCCCCTCGGTCTTCAAGGCCCTGTCGACCCTCCTCTCGACGACGCTCGTGCTCACAAACTCGACCTCGCCCCCGGACCTCCTGCGCGAGCAGTTTGGCCTGACGCCCGCCGACGGCCAGGCGTCGCTCGCGCACCTGCGCGGCCTCGCCCAGACGGTCCTCAGCGTCGCGTTCAACGTCTACGGCAAGATGTCGCGCGGCGAGGGCGGCTACGTCCTCGAGACGGTCGCCGCGTGGGTCGCCATCCTCCCCGCCGACGAGCTCGCGGCGACGTACGAGCGCGTGTCGGGCCTCGCGGCGCAGGCGCTCGACGCCGCGGCGCTGACGCCGCACCACGCCTCGTCGACCAAGGACGACCCGACGCTCCCGCCGAGCCACGCCCTGCTCGACATCCTCGTCACGCTCGTCCCGCAGGCGCGCGGCACCACGGCGCGCGCCCTGTTTGACTTTGCGCTGAGCGACAAGGTCGTCGCGAGTGGGGACGCGGCGGTGCAGAAGAAGGGGTACCGCATCCTGGCGCGCCTGTGCGAGGAGAGCAAGAGCGAGGTGCTCAAGGGCAGGGAGGGCGAGGTCATTGACAAGGTCGTCGAGGGCGCAGGCAAGGTCGCCAACGGTGCCAAGCGGGTGCGTCCATCTTCCTTTGTCCTCTTCTGCATCCCGCGTCGCGGCGTCGCGGCTGACCCTCGACGTTTCCTCGCCCGCAGGACCGCGTCTCGCTGCTTGCCGCGCTCGTGCCCCTCATCCCCGCCGACTCGCTCCACATCGTCCCGTCACTCATCCCCGAGGCCGTCCTCGGCACCAAGGAGTCGAACGGCGTCACGCGCGAGGCGGCGTACAACCTCCTCGTCTCGATGGGCCAGAAGATGGCGTCCGGCGGGCGCATCAAGCGCCACCTGATCAAGGGCATGGAGGACTCGATGGAGGACGAGGTCGACGCCAACGAGGAGGAGTTTGTCACGATGCTCAGCGCTGGGCTCGCGGCGGCCAACCCGCACATGATCGCCGCCTCCATCGGCGCCCTCGGCCGTCTCGTGTGGGAGTTCCACAGTGCGTCGCTTTCTCTCTCCCTTGCAGCGCGCGCTTGGAGCTGACCCGTCTCGCCCCGCCGCGCAGCCACGCTCGACGACTCGTACCTCGCCGAGCTCGTCGACACGATCGCCGTCTTCCTCACGTCGGCCAACCGCGAGATTGTCAAGGCCGGCCTCGGCTTTGTCAAGATTGCCGTCGTCACGCTCAAGCCCGAGCTCGTCACGCCGTCGCTGCCTCAGCTCGTGCCCTCGCTCGTCAACTGGTCGCACGAGCACTCGAACCACTTCAAGGTCAAGATCCGGCACCTCCTCGAGCGCATGATCCGCCGCTTTGGGTACGACGCCGTCGAGCGTCACGTGCCCGAGGACGACAAGAAGCTCGTGAGCAACATCCGCAAGCGGCATGCGCGCAGCAAGAAGAAGAAGGCGGCGCAGGCCACCGCGGCGGGCATGGACGTCGACGGCGCCGACTCGGACGAGGAAGGTGCGCCGCGCCCGCAGGCGGCAGGCCGCTCGGCGTACGACGAGGTCCTGTACGGCTCCGAGTCGGACGTTTCGGCGTCGGAGGACGAGGCAGAGCGGGACGCCGGCGCGCCGGAGCAGGGCAAGACGGCGCCTTCCGGTGTCAAGAACCGTAAGGCCATGGCCCGCAAGGCGAAGAAACAGCGTGAGGAGGGCGGGGCTTACATCCAGGAGGGCGAGGATGAGGTGCTCGACCTGCTCGACGACCGCATGATGAGCCGCATCAGTGGTGCGTCTCCCTCTCCTCTTCCTGCCCGCTTCCTCCCGCGCGCATTCTCTGACACTTTTGCCATCCTGCCAAAGCCGCCAAGCCCGCCGCGCCGTCTGCCTCGCGCAAGCCTCTCGACTCGCACTTCAAGACGGACGACTCGGGCCGGTACCGCTTCGAGGAGTCGGGCTCGGATGACGACAGCGCACCTACCGCTGGTCCGTCCCGCGGTGCCGGCATGGGTGACTACGTCGAGGCGATGCACGGCGAGGATGGCCACACGCGCGACGCGCGCGGGCGGGTCAGGTTCAACAAGACACAGGGCAAGCGCGCTCGCGGCGGCGAGGACGACTACGACGACGACGATGCCGAGCGGGACGTGCCTGTCACGGCGGGGCTCAAGGAGCTCGAGGTCAGTGGTGGCGGGAAGAGGAAGAAGCAGAAGAAGGAGGTGCAGCGCGTCGGGCAGGAGTTCAAGGCCAAGGTGGGCTCCCGTTCGCTTCCTGTTCTCCTCTTTTCCTCGCCCCTCGCTAACCTGCCTGCTGTGTCTCGACCTCACAGCGCGCAGGAGGCGACGTCAAGAAGGACGGCATGCAGCCGTACGCCTTCGTGCCGCTGTCGCAGGTCGCGGGCAAGAAGTCGAACCAGCGCGGGCCGAAGCTCGGCATCACGGGTCTCAAGCGCGCGGGTGGGAAGAAGTAGGAGGTTGCTCGCAGAGGGCCGTAGGCAGTCGTGCCACTTTTTGTTCGTCACACTCGTCCTTGCGAGCTCGCGGCCGGACAGGTTGAGAGCGAGAGACTGCCGCTGCTTCCGCTCTCACGCGCCACCCGCTGTGCAAGCTCGACTCAAGTACAAAGAGGGCCGTCGTTGTGAGTCTGCCTGCAACAGGCAAATCTACGACGAGCTCGATGCCCCTGAACCGGAGGAGGACTCGGATGCTGCGACGCTGTCGCGGCGACAGGCCGCGTGTACGAGTTGCGGGTGGCCTGTCCGCACACAAGTCTTTAGCTCAACGCCACACCGACAGTGAAAGCGCCCGCAAGCCAAAGACGCACTGTAGTCGTGTGCGAAGGAAGCGGCACGGTCGCGCCGGATCAGAGCCGCGGCTTTTGCTGTGAAGGTAGCGGTCGTCAGCGGTCGAGCGCCGCAGTATCCCTCAGATTATCACTCACAGTGGCTGTGCGAAGTCGACGGTTGCCGCGGCGCACGGCTTGGATGCCTCGGCGAAAGAATGTCGTGGTCGATGAAGAGCGGGCGGACCCGGGGCTTAAACCAGCCCTTGGTCGTCCAGGTGCCGCGCTCGAGCTGACCCATCCGGTGAGTGCTCATCTTGTCGAGTTCCTGATGCGAGGTCGACAAGAGGCTGTCGAGCACGGGAGGAAAAGCGGTTTGAGAAGGTCAGCAAGGTCAGCAACAGCGCAATCGCGAAGCGACGCGAAGGGGGCGGCGCACTCGTTCGGACGCAGGAGCAACCACTCGTCCCCTTTTGCCCTCGTCATCGGCTCGCTCGCGACGACGACGTGCGGCTCGTGCTCCGTCCGCGGTAGGCCGCCGACGTCCCGCCCGCCGTCCGGGTGCGCCCGGTACCTCCTGTCAAGCGCACTTCCTCCCACACTGCTCCAGTGCAGAGAAGGCGGGTCTCGCTCGGGTGGGTGCGCGAACCTCAGGGCGAGGAAATGTGCGCCGTCCGAGATGGCGAGGTTGAGCGAGACCCAGCTGCGGGGCGTGAGGCCGTCGCGCGCGAGCCAACCGGCTGCCGGTTCGCAGAGGGACACGAGCGTCGAAATGGTTTGCTCGAGGGCGTGCTCGAGCTCGGAAGCGTGGTAGTCGCGCAGCCAGGGGCCGTGCGGGTCGAGGAAAGTGAGGAACAGGGCGACTGTAGGAGCAAAGCGAGGAGTGTCAGACTCGGATCAAAAGCATAGGGCTAGAGACGGATCCACGCACAGACGTGCTCGGAGTCCGTGTTGCCCTGGATCGTCAGCCTCGCGGCGTGCGATAACCGCGAGAGAATCCTGACCTGCGCGTCGATGAAGCCTTCGGGCGCAAAGAACCATCAGCGCGGGGAAGTCGCGAGAGCGCAGCACGGAAGCAGCAGACGCACCTCCGACAGCGCCGTTGTGCATGAAGAGGAAACGGCCTGCTCGAAAAGGATGGCAGTTTGCCAGCGCGACAGGCGAGCCGACAGTCTGCGCAGCTCGACGATGTTGAGCTCCTCGTACGGCGATGGAACCATGGCGAGAGGACGCACCGCTCGTACGTGTCCAAAGACGATCGGGCTCTCGATGGCGTGGCACAGGCTCTGCAAGTTGAGGTCGTGGATCGGGGGCAGGACGTTGCGGTAGACGGCCGGCTCGAGCCGCGGGTGAGGGTGGTGCTCGTCGGGCGTGTCGTGGATGCGGTAGCGACCTGGGACGGACGAGTACCATCCGAGACCAAAGCCGTCGACGTTGGTGAAGGCGTTAGGACCCCCCGAATCCGATGCGGGCGCTTGAATGCCCGGGAGGTAGTGCACGTCGACTGTGTGGGTCTGCCGAGTCAGTGACTGGGTTCTACGGCGAGAGAGCGGACAGCTCACTCTGCTTGACGATCGAGTGCTCGGGTCGGAGAATCTGTGCGCGAGGAAGTTCGTGAGCGACCGCCCCTTCGAGCTGCAAGCCTCTGCCGCGGCTGCTCACCACGTCCGCGACCAAGATCGGCTGCGGCGAGAAGTAGGCTATCCAGCGGCACATGGTCGAGAGAGCGGGAGCAGGCTGGTGAAAAGAAAGCAGAGTTCGAGGAGAAGAAGCGGCGCACGAAGCGCTTCAGGCGGCGAACGCGTGCCGAGGTGTCCGTGTGGCGTGCTTCGGTGTGCCCGCGGTCGCCGTGCTGCTGATGGCGACGATTGCGCCCCTGACCCGGTGCTCGGTGCGACGGACAGGAGGCGCATGGCGGACGGACGTCGAGGCCCGCGAGGCGCGAGCACGCCGGATCCGGCTCAAGACGAGCGCGGGCGGCCGTCGCAAGCGCATGGTAGCATATGACAAGCTGCGCGCGGCGAGCCATGCATAGGCAACAGGATGCGAGCGGGCGGGGCTGGGCGGTTGACAGCGAAAGAGAGACGGAATTCGAATCGAGGGCAGCGCGGAGCAAGCACGATGCGCAGTCGCAGCATCTCCGCCGCGCTTGCGAGTCACGATCGAAGTCAAGCTCACGTCGACTTGTATAGCACGAGAAGCGAGCTGACGGAGGTGAGTGGTCGAGCGAGACCGCGTCGGCAGCTGGCAGCTCGTCTCGCCTGTTCCACAACGCCCACCCCGCTTAGCCGACACTTGCACTTGCTACACCGGATCTAGCAGCCCCCAGTCACCGCCTCAGCTAAGCGCGAGTCGCTCAGTCGCCTGCGCCACCTCACCCGCTCGCGTCATCGGGGGATTCCCCCACTTGAGGTCAACAGGGCTCAATGCTCACGCAGGCGGCAGGAAGGGCGGCCAGGGGACTCGCAGTCACAGCATCCATGGCAACTGAAGCGGCGCAGGACAACCCGATCGGGTCGGGGTCGCACCTCCCGCTCCCCGTCCTCGTCGCAGCCACCATCTCGGCGGGCCTGTCGACCATCCTCAGCATCGCGACAGTCTGGCTCCAGCTCAAGCACTACCACAAACCCCGCCTTCAGCGCCTCGTCGTCCGCATCCTCGTCATGTGTGTCGCCCGCTTCCCCCTTCCTCCTCCGCCTCGTGTTCCTGTCGGCTCACTTCGTTCTGTCGAAACAGGGTTCCGATCTACTCCATCGCGTCTCTCATCTCGCTGTACTCGCTAGAGCTCGCATTCTTCCTCGACGCCATCCGCGACGTGTACGAGGTACGCTTCTGCCGCGCTTCCGCACCGTCTGGGCAGACGACCGACTGACTCCTCTCGTTCCCTGACTCTGCACAGGCCTTTGTCATCTAGTACGCCGTCACTCCTCGCCGCCCTCTGCACACCGACAGAGAACTGACCCCGGCCGCTCGCCGCAGCTGCTTCTTCTCGCTCCTCGTCGAGTACCTGTCAGTCCCGCTCCCTCGCTTGGCCCTGTGGCCTCCCTCGCCCAGTGTCTCTCGCTGACCTTTGCGATCCTCTTTTAGCGGCGGTGAGCGATCCCTGATCATCACGCTGCACGGCCGCGAACCCGTCCCGCACCCGTGGCCGGTCAACCTCTTTCTTCACCCGATGGACGCGAGCGACCCCTTCACCTTCCTCGGGCTCAAACGCGGTGTCTTGCGTGCGTATCAAGCCCTCTTGCCCTACCGCGATTAGAACTGACCCCGTATGACTCCTCGCAGAGTACGTCCAGCTCAAGCCGCTCCTCGCGCTCGCGACTGTCGTCATGAAGGCGACGGGCACGTACAAGGACGGTTCGCTCGCCAAGGACTCCGGCTACACCTACGTCTCGATCGTGTACAACCTGTCGGTCTCGCTCTCGCTGTACTGCCTCGCCATGTTCTGGGTCGCGACGTCGAGCGACCTCAAGCCGTACCGCCCCATGCCAAAGGTGCGCCCCCTTTATGCATCGAGGCTGACAGAGACTGATGTAGCGAACGGCCCGCAGTTCCTGTCAGTCAAGGGCATCATCTTCTTCTCGTTTTGGCAGGGCTTTGCCGTGTCAATCGGCGTCGCCGCCGGCCTCTTGCGCTCCTGTGCGTCCCATCTCTCTTCCTCCGCTGCGAGTGACTATCGCTCTGCACGCCTGGGACTGACCAGCTCACCCCGCAGCCCGCTACGGCACGGAACAGCTGTCGCTCGCGGTGCAGGACACGCTCGTGTGCTTCGAGATGCCGCTCTTTGCGTTCCTCCACCTGTACGCCTTCTCGTATACCGACTACGTCGACGACAACCACGTCTACAGTGGACGACTGCCTGTTTGGCACGCCATCAAGGACGCGTTCGGGTGCGTCTCCCTCTTCCCTTCTCGCTCTTCGTCGACTCGCTCTGCATGTGCGCGCACGCGCGCTAACACTCCACCCTGGGCACAGCTACAAGGACTTGTTCCTCGATTCGATTGGCACCCTGCGCGGCTCGGGCTTCTCGTACCGGACGTACGAGCCAGCTTCCGGCGCGCTGCACGCCTCCGGCCTCGTGCGAGACCGCCGCATCCGCGCGGGCCTGCGCTACTCGACCGCCGATGGTGGGCGCAAGTACTGGCTCAATCAGCCGGGTCGGGAAGAGGACGCGTACGGGCGGCGCGGGGACGGTGTCCTCGGTGGCGGGCTGTCGAGCCGCCCGATACACGAGGTGCACCGCCGGCTCGAGGAGCGCGTCGAGACGAGAGAGGGGTACGCCCCTGGCGCGCACAGCGCAGAGGAGGTCGTGCATGTCGACCCTGAGTGGGCCGAGGCTGAGCGGGCCAAGCGGCGCGCGATGGAGGACAGCGCGGGCCCGCTTGGGCTGGGGTGGTGGGAAGGAGGGCGGGAGTACGATGAGCTCAGCGATGGGGAGGTCAGCGAGCCGGAGAGCCTCGAGTTCCACCCGGTCGAGGACAGGGAGGAGAAGGAGGTTGAGCGGCTGTACCGCGAGTCGCGCGAGCTCGAGTACGGTGCGCACCGCCTTTCTTGCCTCTTCCGTCTCGAGTGTCTCCCTCGCTGACCTGGGACACACGCGGGCAGGTGACTGGAAGTACCCGGTCGTCGATGCGTCGCGCGAGGCCGCACGGCGACGCGTCCGCGACGAGGAGGACGCTATCCTCTCGGGCAAGCTGCGCGGCCGACCCAACAAGGCGCACCTACGCCCCTCGGCACGACACCGACCAGGCTCGTACGGCGCCCTCGCCGAGCGTGAACCACTCGTGCGCCGCGACTCGCCCGCCATCGCCGGCGAGCTCGAGGCGGCAGCAAAGAAGGACGACAAGCGACCGCGGCACCAGGCGTCGTCGCGCGCCGACCAAGCCACCTCGTCCGACCACCCGATCCCTATCGGGACGTCGGTCGTCCAAGGCGCGTCACACGTGCTCCACGCGGCGCTCCCGCTCGGCAGCCCCGACAAGGACACGCTGGCCGGGCGCAAGCGGGAGCACGCCGAGCAGGCCCGGCTCCCGCCCGACGCGGTCGACCTCATCGTCGAGGACGTGCAGGCCGAGGAGGAGGAGCAAATGCGGCAGCGGCGCAGGGGCGAGCCAGGCGGCAAGAAGACGCGCGTGTACCGCGTCGCGTACGTGCCTCCCGGCGACGACGGGGACGTTGAGGCGAGGGCCTACCTCGACCCCGACCGGGCAGAGGAGGGGCAGAAGGTCAAGAGCCCGCTCGAGGATGAGCGCGCGCGGGTCATGGACGTCGTCGAGCGGGACGAGGACGCCGACGGGCCTGTCCCCGGGAGCCGGAGCGCGGCGGACGGAGGCGACGGCGGCTCGTCACCAACCTCGGCGTCCTCGTCTGACGACGGAGCTAAAGCCGAGGTGGTGCGCATCGCGGTGCAGGACAAGGAGACGCACGTCAAGCAGGCGGGCGTCGACGAGGATGCCTCGAGCTCGCGGCGAAGCAAGAGCCGGAGCCCGTTCCCGCGCGACCATCCAGTCCTGACGGAGGACGACAACCCTTGGAGGTAGTCAACCAGCAGCTCGTGTAGCCCTTTCGCAAGCTTGTAACACTGTTGAGCGCCCGGGCCCCTGCCTGGGCCTGTTTCCCCTCGGAGCCGAGGGGTCAAGCGGAGTTCGGCATTGTGGGGCAAAGAGTTGCCGGTCCTTCGTCCGCGCCCATCTCTCCCCTGGCATCCCCTCCACTTTGCCTGATGCTCCGCAGCTCGCTCTTGCGCACTGGCAGCAGGGTCACCACCGCACAGCGCACCTGTCCCGCCCTCGTCGTCGCGCGCTCGCTCTCGTCGACCCCCTCTCTCGCCTCCACCGGTACCACCTCCTCCTCGGTCCACACTCTCGGCGCAGACATGCCGCCCTTGACGACGCCCAAATGGGCAGAGTGGCGCATGAACGTGCCCTCTGCGACTCCGCCCGACTCGGGTCTGTACCGCAACCAGGGCGACAAGCTTCCGCGCCTCCCTGTTCCCAAGTTGGCCGACACCCTCGCCCGCCTGTCGCGCTCGTGCGAGCCCCTCGCAGCCGACAAGGCACAGCTCGACGCGCTGCACCACAAGCTCGAGGCGTTCGCCAAGCCCGGGTCGGTCGGGCACAAGCTGCAGCAGCTCCTCGAGCAGAAGCGCGAGCAGCCCGGCATGCGCAACTGGCTCGCCGAGGACTGGGACGAGCAGGCCTACATGGCCTACCGCGACAGCGTCGTCGTCAACGTGTCGTACTACTTTGGCTTTGACCGGTTCCCGCAAGCCCCGCCAGGTACCGCCAACCCGCCCGCCGCCGACCCGGCCTACGTCGCCGCCTCTATCGCCAAGGCCGCGCTCGAGTTCCGCCATCTCGTCGTCACGGGCACGCTCGAGACGGAGCAGGTCAATGCGCGCGACCCGTCCCAGGGCGAGCTCTGCAACGAGTCGTACAAGTGGATGTGGAACGCGTGCCGGATCCCGGCGTCGCCGTCTGACTATGCGATCAAGACCCGCGAGGACGACCCCTCGGCGCAGCACTTTGTCGTCGTCAAGCGCAACCGCTTCTTCCGCGTGCCGTTCCTCGATGTGCAGGGCGAGGAGTACAGCGTCGACGCGCTGCGGGCGGCGGTGCAGCGAGTCATCGACGAGGCAGAGCGAGGAAAAGCCGCGCCGCCGGTCGGCGTCCTGACGGGCGTCAACCGCGACCGGTGGGCGGACGCCCACGGTCACCTCGTCGCGTCGAGCCCGACCAACGTCGCGACCCTGCGCGAGATCCACCACGCGGCGTTCGTAATTGCGCTCGACGAGGCGACGCCCGACCCGTGGAGTGGGGACCGAGGGCTCGAGCAGTGGAGCAAGCTGCTGTGGACCGGTGGACCCGAGGGCGGCAACCGGTGGTGGGACAAGCCGCTGCAGTGGGTCGTGTACAAGAACGGCGAGACGGGGTGCATCGGCGAGCACTCCTGTATGTTTCGTTCCGCCGCCCTCTGCGCCTGTGATGGTGCCGCTGACCTGCGCTTCCTCGCTCGCAGGCATGGACGGTCCGTCTCTCGTGCCTCAGGCTCGCCTCGTCGGCCCTCCTTGTAGGGAAGCTGACACTGCCGCGGATCCATAGGCACGCCGACTGCCCGCATGAACGACTTCCTGACCAAGCGCGTCCTGAAGGGCGACCCGTTCCCCGCCTCGTCCGCGGCGTCCGGCACGCCCTCGCCGACTCCCTTGCCCTTTGAGCTCGACGCGACCTCGCGGCAGCACATCGCCGAGGCCGAGAAGGAGTTTGCAACGCACATTGCGCCTTACGACGTCCACTACACGATGTACACGCGGTACGGCAAGGAGGGGATCAAGAAGATGAAGACGAGCCCGGACGGATGGTGCCAGATGCTCTTCCAGCTCGCGTACTACCTCACCGTGCGTTCACCTGTTCTCGCCCGCTGTCTCCGCCGTCAACTTCACTCACGAGTCGCACCTGTGTCCAGTTTGGCCGAGCGTGCGCCACGTACGAGGCGGCGCAGACGCGGCGATTCCAGCTCGGCCGGACCGAGACGGTGCGCATCCTGACGCCCGAGTCCCTCGCGTTCGTGAGGGCGCTCGTCGACTCGCCCTCGTCGTCGTCCTCGGCTGAGAAGGTGGCCCTATTCCGCGCTGCGATCGCGCACCACGGCAGCGACATGAAGCTCGCGTCGTCCGGGTCGGGGATCGACCGGCACCTCTTTGGGCTCAAGATGCTCGCGGCGTCTTCGTCCCAGATCACGGCTGAAGAGCGCGCCAGCGTCATGGAGGGCGAGGGCCTGTTTGCCGACCCGCTCGTCAAGGAGAGCGGGACGTGGCGCATGAGCACGAGCCAGATCTACATCCGGCACGCGCCGTCGTACGGGTGGGGACCGGTCGTCGAGGGAGGGCTCGGACTCCCGTACATGATCCGTGCGTTGCGCTCGTCGTTCTCCCCTTGCTCGGTCACCGCGGCTGACGCAGACCCGCACACAGACCCCGACGAGTTGCAGCTGTCGGTGACGTGCACCCACGACGTTCCGGGCGCGCGCTTCATCGAGAATTTTAGGCGCGCGGCCGATATGCTTATGGACTTGCACGAAGACGCGGCACGGACCGGGGCGAAGCTGTGAGGGCGCGTTCGGGGCGCGCGGGTAACGGGCAAGGCGGAGTGAAGAGACGGGCAGAGTCCGCATCGAGTAGAGAGTTGTCATCGACGTCACTTTGTGCATCTGTGTATCTCATCCAGAAGCCAGAATCGCAGGCGGGGCGAGAGAGAGGCCACGCCTTGTCACGGCCGGCCAGCTGAGCGTGCGCGCGCGAGACCCGGTCGACCGGTCAGCCCGGTACGTCTCTGCTCATCTCGCTCTGCCTGCTTGGGGTCGCCTCGAGGCGTTTTGCCAGACCCTTCAGACCCCACCTAGCGGTAGCCTGCGCTGCACGACGCCCTTGCGCGACTCGCACCTCTTCATCAACCTGACCCGGCTTTCAGCGGCGACGGAGGTGCAGCGCCGCCTCGCAGGTGCGCAGCCCGCGCACACAGAGCTGCGTGGTCAGCTGCTGCTACGGCTGATCCACTCGCACGCGCCGCAGCCGCTTCCATGACACCCTCGACTCCCACGCACCGCGTCGATCCGCCCGGCACCTCGTCGGCCCTCCGCGCACGCAATACCCACGCGCCCTTGATACGCACAGCCAGCTCGGCGAGCATTGCAGGCGACGCCACCTTCGCCGCCGCACCGCCGCCGCTGCCGTCACTCGACAAGCGGTCCCTCCCCTCGTCGTCGCTGTCGGGACCGGCACCTCCGCCTCGCGCCAGCTTCCCTCGACGGAGACCTCGCCTGCTCGCCTTCCTCATAGCCGCGACAATACTGCTGCTCGTCCTCATCCGCCGCTTCGGTCCGCCGGCAGCCTCCCTAGCGTACCTCGTCTCGTTCAAGCTCGTCGACCGCGCCCACTCGGAACGCTGGTCCTCGCCCGTCCTCGCCCCGTTCGGGCTGCGCTCGACGCCGTGCCGCTTGCGGAAAGAGCCGCTCCTCTTTGTGCGCGGGGAAGGCGAGGCGGCCCTCGTGTGGGAGACGAACGGGTGCGGCGAGGAGAGGGAGTGGGGCGCGCGACTCGGGACGAGGCGAAGTGGCGCGGAAGGAGGAACGATGCGCCTAGGCGGGGGCGTTGGAGCGCACGGGCGAGGGGCGCGCGCCGTCGACTGGGACTGGCGCCCGCTCGACGTCGAACGCGCGGTCCTCGTCGCCGAGACGCCGACGCAGGGCGCGCGCTTCGTCCACACTGCGCGACTGACCTCGCTTGTCAGCGGCTCGCTGTACCAGTACGAGCTGGCGCAGTCGCAGGGAACAAGCACGCGCTCAGTCGTGCGGCACGCGTTCCCGTGGCTCGGGCCCGAGGTCGGCGCCGCGGGCGACAAGCCGACGACGCTGCACATTGCGTGCGTCGCCGACAACCAGTTCAACCTCCGCGTGTTCCGGCGCGTGCTCCTCCGCCTCCTCTCGTTCGCCAACTCGCTCCCCTCGGCGTATTTTCACCCCTCCTTCCTCCCCTCGGCCTTGTCCTCCCCCGCCGCGCGGAGCCTCTCCCCGCTCCGCCGGCCACACCTCCTCCTGCACGCGGGCGACGTCGTCCAGTCGCCACATGACCTCGCGCAGTGGCAGACGGACCTGTGGGACGTGCTCACCCGCGGGCTCTCGGCACGGCACTGGCGCATGGGGCAGAAGACGCCCGTGCTGCTCGCGAGGGGCAATCACGACTGGGACCCCTCGGGCGTCAATGCATACACGGGCGGGCCGTGGCGCGAGGGCCGAGGGAGGGGCACGTACCATGCTGTGAGCCCTCACGCGAGGATGCGGGTACTCGTGCTTGACTCGAACCTCCCGACGCTGGAGGAGCAGGGAGAGCAGGAGAGGTGGCTCGAGGGGGAGGTGACGAGGGAGGAGTGGAAGGGCGCGAGTCTGCGCGTCGCGGTGGTGCACACGGCGCCGTGGATCGAGTGGTGGGACCGCGAGGCGTGGACCCGAGGGGGCGAGTCGCAGTGGTGAGCCTCTTCCTTTCCCCTCCGTCGGGCGCGATGCCGCGCCCACACTGACGAGGAGACTCGCCGACCAGGTCCTCCTACGTCCGCTCGTCGCTCCTCCCGCTCCTCGCGCGCGCCTCGTGCTCCCTCGTCCTCTCAGGCCACTCGCACACCTACACGCGGGGCTTCCTCCCCCACTCCCTCGTCCCCTCGTTCGCCTCGTCGCCCAACTCGTCCGCCGTGCCGCCCTTCGCCGCCGCCACGGCGCGCGAGAGAGGGTGGGAGCGCACGGCCGACGTGCGCCTCTCGGGCGCGGTGCGCGAGCAGGGGATGGTGCTCGTCACGGTGGGAGGGGCGGGCGGGACGCTCGACACGGAGACGGTCGAGGACTGGGGGTGGATGGGCGTCAGCGGGGCGAGGGACGGCGCGGGCGTGCACCACGGTGGGTGGATGGCGCTGAGCTTTGCAGGCAGGGGAGGGGTGGAGCCGCCCTCTGCGAAGGAGGTGGATGCTGTGCTGGAGGAGGGGAAACGCGGCAAGGGCGTGAGGGTGTACGAGGTCGAGCCAGCGGGTGCTCGGAGGCGGTGCAAGGAGGGCGAGACGACGGGGCGCGACGTGCTCGAGTGGCGCGCGGTCGGGGTTGATGGCGAGGCGCTCGACAGGGTGTTCCTCGTCGCGCAGGTGTGTGTGTAACGATAGCGAGCGAGGGACTTGCAGATGTCTCGGAGTTACGCATTCGTCTCGCTGGCCAGCGCGCGCGGAGAGAGGGGGAGCCCGGAGCGCTCTCCTGCCACCTTTCAGCTCGCCTCCCCGACAAGACGCCAGGATGTGGCTGACAGACTCACAGAGTGAGCACCGTGCACCTCTCTGGCTCGACCTCGGCTCGCCTGCTGACGCTGCTGCACCAGAAATCGGCGTGAGTGCTCCTCCGCCTCGACGACGACGACGATGAAGCCCGCCTTCGCCCTGTGGCGCGTGTGCTCCGCGCTGGGCGCGCCCGAGCTGGACCGCTGTGCACCTGCTCGGTCTGAGGCTCGACCTGGGAAACGCGGCGAGAGCTGACGTTGTCCCCCTTGCCCTCTCCTCCTCCTCACCCTCTCTCGCCTGTCCCCGCTCAACGTTCACGCTACCCTCGATGCGCGTACGGACACGCGCTACAGGTCGGCCTCACGTCCTTTGGCGCATTCTTCATGCTCCTCGGCGTCATCATGCTGTTTGACGGCGCACTCATCGCCCTGGGCAACGTGCGTCTCTCCCGCTTGCCTTCCCTTCGCGAAGAGCTCAGAGCTGACCTACCCACGCACACACACACAGATCCTGTTTGTCAGCGGCTTGCCATTGATCATTGGGCCGCGCAAGACGTGGTACTTCTTTGCGCGGCGGAACAAGCTGCGAGGGAGTGCGTCGCCCTGCCCTCTCGCTCGGATCCATGCATGTCGGCTCGGCACCTCGGGCTACGCGCGGGGGCTGCACCGACGTCGTGTCGAGCTCAGTCATACGGCCAGGCTGACCACGGCGCTCGCGTCCGCAGCGTTTGCGTTCGTCGGGGGCATCGTGCTCGTGTTCCTCAAGTACCCCTTCTTTGGCGTGCTGATCGAGATGTTTGGGTTCCTCAACCTCTTTGGGTGCGTGTCTCGTCTCGGGCCTTGCTCTCGTCGCCGGTTTTTCCCCGCGGACGACTGCCGACTGCAGAGCTCTGGCGAGCGCGCTGACCCGCTTGCCTTCCCTGCTCCCGCATGTCTTTCGCACCTCGCAGCGACTTTTTCCCCGTCGTCCTGTCCTTTATGCGGCAATTGCCCGTGATCGGGCACTTCCTGAGCGCGCCCGGCGTGCGACAGGTGCGTCTCTCGGTCGTCGAACTCCGGCTGCGTGCCCCCTGCGTCGAGCTCTCGCCCGCTCGCCGCGGAAGCTGCCTCGGTGGATGTCACGACTGACGCTCTGTGTGCGTGAACAGGTGACGGACCGGATATGCGGTGTGCGCAAGCAGAGTCCCGTGTGAGGGTGACGCAGAGGTGTGGTGTGCCGGATGTAGGGAGTCGAAGCCTCGGGGGGGTCGCTCTGTGTCTGTGTTGGGTTGCAAGTGGCTGTGTGCGAGTCAGAGTCTGTCGCGTGAGGGGAGAGACAGGGGCGGGCCGAGCGGTGGGGAGAATCCCGCGAAGGCGAAGGCGACGTGCACGCGTGCCCCGAGTCGCTCGTTGTCCCCACCACCCCCTCCCTCCCCGCTCACTAGCTCCAGTTGCATCCATGTCCTGGCAGAGTGAGCACTGTGCTGTCCCTTGCCACACAGCATCCGGCTCGAGCTAACCTGCCTGCGCTTGATGTCCCCGCTCCCTCCTCTCCCCATCGTCATCGCTCGTTCCGCCTCCTCTCCCTCTCTCTCGCGCGCGATGCAGCCTGTGAGTCTTCCCCCTCGATATGCATTCCGTCACTCCTTACCGACCCCGACCATCCACCCACCCGCAGACGTCGACTCGAACCTGCTCGGCACGGGCAAGGTGACCAAGGCCGCCATCCTCGGCCAGCAGGGCGGCATCTGGGCCCAGTCCCAGGGCTACGACGTGCGCTCCTTTACTCTACACTGTGTAGTACCTTCCACCCGCTGACGCGCCCAGTCGCACTCCGCGCGCGCAGCTCGCACCCGAGGAGCAGTCGGCCATCGTCGCCGCCTTCAGCGACCCCTCGTCGGCACAGGCCAGCGGCGTCCGCGCCCAGGGGACAAAGTTCCTCACCATCCGTGCCGACGACAGGAGCGTCTACGGCAAGAAGCAGGTGCGCCTCCCCGGTCCTTCTCTCCTCTCTCAGCGCGGGCAGGGCTTCGCTGACCCTCGGCGGCTCCTCCGCGCATGCGCGTGCGCGCTCTCGCAGGCGGACGGCATCGTGTGCGTCAAGACGGCCCAGGCAGTCCTCGTCGCCGAGTACGCGCACCCGACCGTGCCGGGCGAGGCGACCAAGATTGTCGAGGTGCGCCCGTCCTCCCCCGTGTTCTTCCCTCTGGGCCCGGCCCAGCTGACAAGTGGTACCTTCCTCGTTCCCACCTGTCTCTTCACCTAACTTGGCACGCGCGCAGGACCTCGCCGACTACCTCATCGGCGTCGGCTACTAAGCCCCGTCGACCCTCCCTCACCTTTGCTTCCCCGCGCTCTCCCGTCGTCTCCCCACCCCACCCACGTATATCCAGCCTTTCCTTGCTCCTCCTCCTCGAATCCAGCCTTGATCCGTGCATCCGTCAACCCGCAACGTCGTCCTTCTCCCCAAGGGTTCTGCGGTGCTGCGAAGGGTGCGCGCGCGAGCTCGGTCAGGTCGTTCCTTCTCACTCTTGAGCGTGTCGATGCGCGGTGCCCGTGTGGCAAGGCGCAAGAGAGAGAGGCGTTTGATGGGACCCGGTAGGAGTGCGACTCCCAGAGAGTCAGGAGCGGGGCGGGCTCGTCGCCGTTTCGCGTGCTGCGGATGAGCGTGCGTGTGTGCGTGCGTGCGCTCGACCCTCCCGCGTCGGCCGCGTCTTTCCGCGTGACCACGGACGCACCACCGAGCCGCTCAAGACGCCTTTCCCTCCCTTGTCGCTCTCCTGTCTCCGTTCTCGCTCTCAGCTCGTGCTGGGCCTCGCGACTGTGCTGTGCTTCGCTGCTGCGCTCGTCGTCGCCCGTGCGCGCCATGCCCTCGTCGCCTCGTCGGACGGCACACTCACACGCCAACCGCACGCTGCCCTCGGAGAAGCCCCTCACCGTCTCGCCCGCACAGCTCACCCGCCCATCCTCACCCTCCTCTGCCCCCTCCTCAGTCCACTCTGTCCCCTTCTCCCTCCACTCGTCCCACCTCCGCCCGCGCGCCGACGGGCCCACGTCCGACCGCCCCGCCGACCTCTTCGCCGCGTCAGACTACGCGCACCACGCCGCGGGCGTGGCCCTCTTTGGGCCGGCGCCGCGCTCGCCCCTCGTGGGGCAAGAGCTGGAGCGAGCGAGGCTGAGGGACAAGTACGCGCTCAGGCCGGAGCAGGAGGAGGTGCTCGGACGGATGATGCGCGGCGTGTGGGAGCGGTTGGGCGACGGGCCGCTTGAAGGTAGCGCGACGGCGGCGGGTCCCAGGCCGAGAGGTGCGCTTTCTTTGCCCTTAAAGAAATGTCTCCCATGATTACACCCTGACGCCGCTAGACCGCCGTCGCAGACGCCCAGCCGCGCGCTCCTCCGCCTGAAATGCCCGACCCGCCCAAGGACGCTTCGCCGACCCGCGAACCCATCTCACTGCCCGACTCGCCTCCTTCGACACGCACATCGGTCCACGGTGGAGCACCCGATCTGTGGGCCGACGAGCGAGGCGACCCGCGCGCCTCGCGCCGAGACCGTACCCCCTACGCCTCTGCGACGCCCACCCCTCTCAGCTCGCCTCCCATCCTCGCAACGCCTCTCGAGTCCCCGCGCTCGACGTACCGCTCGCGACCCGCGTCACCATCACCGCTGCCGTCACGCGCGCCGAGCCTGAGCCCCCCAGCATCCCCTCCGCCTCCGCGCGTCGCAGACCGCACCCTCACGCCCATGCCCTCGCCCCCGACGCTCCCTCCCCCCGGACCGGACGGCGCGCCCTCCGTCTCCTTTCCCCACCTCCCGCGCACGCACCCACCCCTCTTCCGCTCCCTCGCGCACTCGTTCCTCCCCTCGCGGTCCGGCCTCCGGACGACGCGCGCGCCCCTCGTGGACGCGTCGGACCTGAGCGCGGAGGAGCGCGCCTGGGTCGAGAGGACGCGGAGGGTCGTCGATGATGGCGGGCTGAGGGACTGGTGGGGGCACGCGGTCGGCTTGGGAGGGGACTGGGGGAGAGGAGTCCTGAGTGCGTCCGGCGCGCCTTTTCCCTTCTGTATCTTGCGGCTCTTCGCTGTGTGCCTCCTCGCTGACTGCCACGATGGCGCTCGGTCACCGGTCAGGCCCCATCGTCACCGAGACCGAGCCGACACACTCGTCCCCCGCTCTGTCCTTCCGCTCCGGCGCGAGCTTCCTCACGCACCGCTCCGTCGACTCGGCCGCTGCGCACGCGCATCGGCGGGCGCTTTCGGTCCCGCCTGCATCGCTAGGCGCGTCGCCGCGGTGCGTCGTCGGCGCGGACGAGCCGGCAACGGCGCGCGGAGAGAGGGGCGCGCGCGCACAGCTGAGGTCGCCCCGCATGCCGCTCACGAACGGCGTCGCCGTGTCGCCGTCCAACGTCGACCCCGACGCGACGATCCGGGCAGCGTCGACCGCGGCGCTCGACCTGCACGACGACGACCTGTCGAGTTTCGTTGCGCGCGGCTCGCGCGCACCGAGCGAGCCCTTCTTCGGCGGGGCGTCGAGCACGGCGCCTTCGCGCAGCCATCGCGACCGTGCGACAACCTCGTTGCGCAGCGTGTCGTCATCGCACGCCGTGACGCCCATGGCCTCGAGCATGAGCCCCTCGGGCGACGGCGCGTCAGTCCTCCCTGCAGGCGTCGAGTACGACCCGTCCCTCACGCCCGCCGACTACGCGCACGCGTCGCCGAACGGGGCCGTCCACGCGCTCGACGACGATTCGTTCTTCCTCGGCGGTGATAGCGAATCGCTCGGCGCTGTGTCGTCGTCGCGCCGCACAGGCGCAGGCAGCCGTGCATCGAGGACGCTCGACGCGGGCGAGCGCTTCGCGGCGGCACCTACCGAGCAGACGACTGAGGGCGGCGGGGCGTCCGACCGGTCCAGGACCGACTCGATGCGCTCGCCGCGCTCGACCATCGTCGGTCCGACGGCTGCGGCGAGCCGCGACTCGTCCTTCAGGGCGTCGGCGAGCTCGAGCAGTGCGGGGCGGCTGCCTTCCACGCAGATGTCATACTCTGAGGGACCAGAGCTCGTTTCGCTGGGGGACTCGAGGGCCGAACCGTCGGTTAGCTCGCTGCGGGCGAGTCGCTCTCGCGGCGCTGGCCCGCTCTTCAGCCATGATTCTGTGCCCGGTGCGGCGGCTAGCTTTCCAAGCAGGATGGCTCCGCCCAACCGCGACCACGGCTCTGTCGTCACGCACGGCTTGTCTTCCCCGTCGCGCGACTCCCTCCGTTCGCCATCAAGGGCCGACCACATGCTTGACCCACGCGTTCAGAGTCGCGACTATGCACTCGACTCGCCGTCGATGCGGACAACGAGCTACTCGACTGCATCGGCCTCGATGGGCGAGTGGGCGTCGCCGTCGTGCAGCCCGTCTGGGCGAGGCGAGCGCTTGCCGACGCTGCGCGAGAGTGGGATGCGCGACTCGCCGCGGTCGCCGTCGAGCGTTTCGACTGGCGGGGCCGGCGTACCGGGCGGGTGGCGGCCTGAGCGCGCCGCCCGGAGCTCGACGTCGCGACTCGACAACAGCACTACGTCACCGACCACGCGCAGTCGCGAGACCGGCGCAGCGGGACCAGCGATTAGCGCCCGCTCGAGCCGTGACGACATCTCGCGTTGGGCGAGCGGCGTCCCGGTCGGCGCGAGCGGTGAGACGACCAACGACTTGTCGCAGTCGTCGTCGACTGAGCGTGCGGCCAGCCGTACGAACGGCTCTTCGAGTCGGACTGACCTCGCTGCGCGAGTCGATGCCCAGCCAAGCAGTCTCGCGTCCACACTCTCGCCCAGCCGCGCGTCGCACCGCTCGAGCTCTCGCTCACCAACCAAGTCCTCGCAGCCTCTGACGCCTCGCTCTGCGAGCCGGGTGAGCAGCGCCCCATCGCCGGGCACGAGCGCACCAACGCCGTCCGAGTACGTGTCTGCGCGCGACTACCTCCCGAGCCGGCTGGACGAGGGAGCGACGACGCCTTCGCGGCGCGGGACGCTCGAGACGACGACGCTCGGGAGCAGTCAGCGCTCGCCGCCTCCGGTGTCGTCGCCCTTCTTCGGCGCCTCGAGCGCGTCTCGCGGGGAAGAGTTCTCGCCTGGGAGGGTGGGGAGGGCCGGTCCCGTGTCGTCGAGGTCGTACCTCGAGAGCGAGGTTCGTTCGCCCGAATCGTCGCTCTTTGGGGTCGGTTCTCCCGCATCGACTCCGCCGCCCAGACGCGCCGTGGCCTCGTTCTCGCCCCGCCTTGACGAGGCAACCGAGCCATCCTTTGACGGACGACTTGTCGAGCCCAGAGCGCCCCTCCCCGTGCCTCGCTCCGTCCATGCGGCGTCGGGCCCGGACATGCACGGCACGGGCGGGCAGCTCTCCCTCGGTTCGCTCAGCTCGACCCCAAGGTCCCCGCCACTTGTCCCGACGGGTGAGGTTCCTGTGCCATCTGAGCTGGGCAGGGACGACCCGTCGTTGGCGTTCTCGAAGCGGTACCCACCGCCGTCCCCGCACCAGCCGGACTGGGACGGCGCTACAGCCGCAGAAGCTGTCGGGTACAGCCCAGCGCGGGACGACTCGCAGCATCAGGGCTACGGCGGACCCGACCTCGTCTTCCCGCGAGGCCCCGCTCCCTCGCCGCCGCACTCGCCCGTCTCCTCCCCTTCTCGCTCCGTCTACTCTTCCTCCGCCCCCCCTGCTTCGACCAATCGTTACGTCGCCCGCCCGCCCGTCAAGCCTCCTCGGCGCGGGCCAGGCCCGTTTCCTGTCCCGCAGCTGAGCGAGGAGGAGAAGCGCGCGCGGCGCGAACTGCGCCGGACGGGCAGGAGCCCTGAGTGGGACCTCCCGATCAGCGAGACCAAGTCAGCGAGGAGGATGGCTGCGTGGGGCGAGATGCAGGCGGTGCGTTCTGTTCTCTCCTCAGCTCTCAACCGCGACTGACGAGTCAGCCCTTGCGCAGTTCGAGAAGGAACGCGCGCGTCTGTTCAAGCTCCTGGGTGACCCGCTGTCGGAACAGGATGTGCCCGTCCTCAACGCGCTCGCCGTGCTGTACCTCGACTCGTCCAACCCGGCTGTGCGGCAGCAGGCGATGCACTTCTTGCAGAACTCGCTGCAGCTCAGTACGCTCGATTGGCTCTTCCATGACGGCGCGACCGCAACACTGACGATCCTGCCGTGCACAGACGAATCGCAGCCGGACATGGCGAGGCTGCTCGCGCTCGAGCTCGAGGAGGTCGACCTGGAAGAGGCGCTCGCTTGGCAGTGCGTTGCGTTCTCCTCTTCCTGCCACGGTCATTCCGAACTCACCTTGCGCCGTTCCCAGCCGCTTCGCCGTCGAGCGCGGTCCCGACAACCCCGAGCGGCACCTCTCCCTCGGGCATTGCCTTCTGCGTGCGGGCGACCCGGTCGAGGCGTCGCACGTGTTCGTCACCGTCGCGCAGAGCTTCACAGACGAGCCGTACGAGGCCATTGCGCTGTATGAGCTAGGGAGGCTGTACCAGCAGCACGGCGCAGAGGGGACCAGCGCGCGGGCCAACGCGCTCGAGGCGTTCGAGGGCGCGCTCGCCTGCCTCGCGAGGCTGAGGCTCGAGCGCCCCGAGACGAGGCTCGGCGAGCGTTGGGACGAGCTGGACTTGGTCGAGAAGGCGGTCTTGCGCGGGCTGCAGGAGGTGCGGGACGGGCAGAAGAGCGCGCGCGAGTCGCCGTTCGCGAGCCGGGTGCGTCTCTCGCTCGACTGCTCCCACTGCGCGTACACTGACGTCCGCTGACGTGCAGAGCGCAACTCCTCGCGGCCCCCTGTCGCCCGTCGTTTCGACCAAGGCGCCACCTTCGCCTCGCGGCCCTGTGGTCGACCGCATCCCGTTGACGCCCAAATCGCCTCTACCTCAGACCGACGAAACCTTGACGTCGAACAGCGTTCTCGCACGCGACGGCTCGCACAGTGTGAGCTCGGAGGCTCCCGGGCAAGCTCGCTCGTCGGCACAGCTCAGCGAGGTGCTCCCAGCCGAGAAGCCCAGGCGCGCGTTCGCGGCAGAGAAGCCCGTGCGACCACCCCGGCGGCAGCGTCGCAAGGTCCGCCCCTCCTTCTCTGGTTGTCTCGATCTTTCTCGCACTCACGCAGCTCGTTGCCCGCAGGTCGACCCCGAGACGGCGCGCACGCTCGACACGATCCTCTCGTCCCTCTCGCGCCTCTCGCGCGCCACGCCCGCCGCCCAGCTTGCCGATTCGACTCGCTCGCTGTCTCAGCAGGTCGAGCGCACGTACGCTGGCTTGAGGCAGACGAGCGGCGGGGATGCGGCGCAGCAGGCAGAGCTGGTGCGCTCGCTCGACGAGGTGCGACACGCGCTGGGAGCGCTGCCGGACAAGCTCGCCTCGAGCGCCAAGCGTGAGTCCCTGCTCCCAATTCTATCAATACGCTCGACCTGATTGTCCGCCCACAGTCGTCGCTGCCCGCCCGCCAGGAGTGCAGCCGCCGAGAGGGCCTGTGCACGACGCGCTCGAGGAGGCGAGGCGCAAGCTGGAGAGGGCCAAGGGGCTGGTCATGTAGTGACGTGTCGCTGGTCGTGCAGCACGACGAGACGAGTGGAGAAGGCGCGCTCGTCGTCGTGACTTGGGGGTGGAGGCTGAGCGCCGGTGGGAGAGGCGCGCGCTGCGCAAGGGCCGCGGCGGAAGAAGGAGGAGCTCAGTGGGCTTGCGTGGGAGGCTTGAACGCGTGATTTTGAACACGTCCAGCGACATGTCCGTGTCGCGTTGCGCAAGCAGGAGGGTCAGAGGTGCTTGGAGAGGAGCGCGAGAGACAGAGGGCGACGGCCCTCTCAGGCGCTCACGAGGGCGTCGAAGTCTCGACGGCGGGGTTCAATTGCAGCATTCGGTAGGCAGAAGTAAGCAGTGGGCCGAACGAGGGAAGAGAGGGAAGTCGCTGCGACGAGTGCGCTCGTGGCTTGACCTCGTCGTCGTTTGCCTTCATCGCTGAGGCAGGATTCGCTGTCGCTATAGCCACTCCAAAGACTCATCTGGACGACTCACCGACTCTTCGAACCCTCGCTGTCGCCCGAGCTCTCCTTGTCCTGCTCCAACATCCTCATCAGTCGGTGCGTCCATCTCGTCCAATACAGAGAGAGCGGAGCAGCGGGTGCAGCACAGCTAACTCGCACGACTACGCAGATCGGCTCAGATGCCTTCGCACCCCGAATCTACGCCCATCCTCGACCCTCGCGCTCCCCCTCCGAGTCGCCGCCTCCCCGATGAGCTCGTCCTCCTGGTCATCGAGTGTTGCGACGAGGTGGACAACTACAGTCGTCGAGGCACGCTCGCCAAGATGTGCCGCGTCGCAAAGGGGTACAAGGAGGCCGCCGAGCGCAGACTGTACCGAAGCGTCATCCTCGCTGCCGGCGAGGATGGGCAGGACCAGGATCACGAGCCGTCGCCACTTCAGACCCTCGTCGAGCGGCCCCTGCTGCGGCTTCATTTCAAGGAGGTCGAGCTGCATCTCAACCGCCGTCAGGTGAGGCGCGCTGGGGTCGCAGCCCTGCTTCGCGACCTGCCGAGCGTCGAGGCTCTCGTCGTCGAAGCCGACACGCAGCCTGGTGTGCGTGCGCTCCTGGCGCAACCGGCTCTTCGTCTTCGCCGCTTCGAGACATACTTCAGCGAGGACCTAGCCGCCACTATCGACGCACACCCTCTCGTGTTCGCAAACCTGGAGCGCCTCGACGTCGGCTCAACATACCGGTCTGCCGCAATGCGCTTCTCTCAGCCAGTGCCGCCCGTCAGGAGCCTGCGCATTCGAGAAGTCACCGATGTCGCTGCCCTCGAAGGTCTCTGCGCCGCCCTCGGCACCACCCTCGTTTCGCTCCGGATCCCCTTCTTCTTCCGCACCGAGCGCCGCCCCTTCCACTTTGGCCGCCTCCCCAAACTCGAGCGCATCACAATGACCCGCGGCGCCGGAGTCGAAACTTCCCAAGCGCGGCTTGACGACATCATCTCGACCATGCGGTCGATGGCGACTCTGCCGTCGCTCGCCGCCCTCGAGCTGAGGGACGCGCTCCTCATCTCCGCACTTGCGCCTGAGGGTTTACTCCTCCCTGGAATGGATCCAGACAGCAGCTCCGTCGGAGCGCCGCAGGAAGAGGTCCCTTTGTCGCTGTCCAAGGCCATCCTCAGCGCCGTCCCCTCCCAGATCCGCCACCTCTCGCTCGTCGGCACCTGCCTCAGGACAGACGACGTCGTGGCGTACCTCCTTGGCCCGCGTCGGCCGCCCAAGCTCGAGACGCTGGGGCTCGGAGGCGATCTTGATCGCACACTCGGCGAGGCCCTGCGCGACCGCGGCGGCGCGGCCGGGGGACCGTGCGGCGCGCTCGCGGACACGCTGGAGCGCGCCGACATTCAAGTGGTTTCGGTCGATGAATTGGGGGACGAGTGGTAGCAGGTGTGCGTTGGTTTGGCTTGCGGGAGAGAGGGCGGGATGTGAACGAAGGGCTTTCGAGTCGTGCTCGAGCGCGCCCCATCGGCCCAGCGGGAGCCGCGAGAGGTCATCTCTCGTGAGGTTCTCTCCCTGTGCGTCGGCGGTCATCACTGCCGCAAGTGTGCGCCCCGTCGACAGCGACGAACGCCGGTCCTTGAGAAGGCTGCGCGGCTCGACTCCCCCTCCTCCTCGGCTCGCTTCCTGCTGGCCCTCCTCCTCTCAGGCTCTCTTTCGCACTCGGACGACCCTGTTGCTGCTCGCTCGCACGTACAGAGTTGCTCACGCGATCGCCGCTCGTGCACGCCCCCTCCTGCCGCATCGAGCCGGCCTATTTGCGTCGACGACTTGTCGTATCTCCACTGTCCCCCCGCATGGAGTGCCGAGTGTGCGCGCATTTCGCTCTCTCTCGTTCGCTTCACCTGCAGCAGCAGACGACACACACGCGCATCCATGCAGGCCACCCAGCCACTCGTCGTCCCCGTCGAGGCCCCGCACGAGCTCGAGACGGTGGACGAGCTGAGGGAGGTGCTCCTCTCGGAGGACGAAGGGAGGCTCGTGGTGGTGCGCCGCCTCTCTTCCGTCTCCCACCGGTGAGGCCTGTCACTGACGCCCCCTGAGCTCTCTGTGTTCTCGACAGTTCGAGTGCTTTGACGAGGGTACGTCGACTCGTTGAGGCTTGCAACCTTCTGCGCACCTCGGCCCGCTCACCCTTCGGCTCTTCCCCCACCTGCAGATCTTGGGGCCTTCCGCCCGGTCCCCAACGCTCGCGTCCTCCCCTTTGAGAAGCGCGCCTCCCTGGCGCAGGCCTACCCGTCCCTCGCGATCCACCACGTCTCGCTCACGCGCCCCCACCGCCTCGAGCTCCAGCGCGCGCTGCGCTTCTCGATCGCGCCGCGGTGGATCGTGTGCTCTGGAGGACCGCAGCCGAGGGTGCTCGAGAGGCGGCACTTTGCGAGCGAGGAGCAGTGCGTGCCCTCTCTCTGCGACAACGACCGGGCGAGACGCGCGCACTGACCTCTCCGGGCTCCCTCGCGCAGGCTGCACGCCTTTCTCTCGCAGCTCGTGCACGACCCGCCGACCCCGACCTCGGGCACCAAGGTCGAGCTGCGCCCTCGCAGGTGGTGGCGCAGCGACGGCACGGCGTGCGACGTCATTTGCTCCGAGCGGTGGAACTGCTACTGCGCTCCGTCTCCCCCTGTCTTTGGCCTGTGCCTGTTCGTGCTCTGCGTTGG
>SOZI01000185.1:0-34598 GCA_006352295.1 Rhodotorula diobovata | reverse complement strand
CGCCTCAGCGCCTCCTCCTTGCGCTTAGCCGCGACCTGCAGCCTCGCGTCCTTGTCACGCTCCTTCCCGAGAGCGGCGGCAGCCTCGCTGACGGCGCTCAGGCCGGCAAAGAGCGAGTCAAGCGCCGAGGGGGCATCGTCCTGCGCCGCTTTCGACGGCGAGACTGGCGCAGGCGAGCTCCTCGCCTCCGTTTGCCTGCCGCCAGGATCCCCGCCGCCGAACAGATCACGCTGCAGCGCGTGGGAGGGCTGGTCCGGGTCGGAGCGGATCGCGTCAAACCGGCCTGGGGCGGGTGGCTTGCCAGTTGAAGGCGTCGCCGCGCCTTGCCAGTGCGAGTCCTGAGAGTTCGGCGGCTTGAAAGGCGTCGACGGCGAGGGGCGAGGTGCACCCGAAGAGGAGAACGACTCGAAGCGGGGCCTCTTCGAGGGCGACGTCGAGTCGGAAGAAGACGACGCGGGGTGGTCGGCGTCCTCGATCTCGTCCTCTAGCCCAGCGTCGAGCGCGTCAAAGTCGACGTCTTCGAACGACTCGGGGACGACGGGCGGGCGAGGCTCGGAGGGCGTTGGCGAGGAAGCGGGCGCGGCTGCAGGGGCGGCGAGGCGGACAAGGACAGGCGAGCGCGCACGAGGGCGCTTCTGCGGCGAGGTAGAGGTGGGCGTCGGAGGCTGTGCGGGTACTCTCGGAGCGGGTGCAGTCCAGGCGGGTCTGCGTTCGAGAGGGGGCGTCGTCCGGGGGCGTCCCAGCCTGCGAGGCGGGGTATCAAGAGACCGAGTCAGCTCAATTTGCAGCACATCGCAAGAGAGACGATGGAGACGCACGCCTCTGCCTGGTCGCACCACAGGAAGAAGCCACACTGGCTCTCTTCGATCCAGTTGCCGCACGCCCAGAACTCGCGGCCGAGGTTGGGCGAGCTCTCCTTGCGCGTCACGCGGCGGATCGCCTTGACCCGCGGCTCGGTGTTGCAGAAGCAGAGGACGTCTATGGCAGTGCGCAGGAGGGATCAGCTCGCGCTTGGGAGGTGCAAGGAGAGGGAGAGGGAGAGGGGAAGACTCACCGCCGTCGGGGAGGAAGCAGCCGTACTTCTTGAGGGTCGGTGCGTCAGCGCGCAGCCTGGGCTTGGTCTCTGTGGTCGAGCGAGTCCCCCTGGCAGCCCTGCTTGTGGTCGCTGACATCGAGGGTCAGGGTGAGTGGCAAGTGGGGGAGGGGGAGGGGGGGCAAGGGGGAGCGATGGAGAGCTGGCGGTACTGCAGCTGCGACGGGTGGGTTGTTGCAATTGACAGCAGCCTGCAACACACTGGCAAACCTTGCAAGTCGAGGGCAGAGACGAGAGGGAGTTGTCGTCCCGCCTCATCTCTTGTCGCTCAACCTCCTCCCTCGTCTGCGCCCCTTCTGGCCAGTCTGAGCTCGCTGGTGTCTGCTTCGATCCCACACGGAGCTGCGGATCTGCCCACTCGAGCCCGAGTCGTTCCATGGTGACGCCGTGGCTCCCCTTGCCGCCCGTAGACGCTCCAGTTCGACCTCGCTCTCAGCCAGCGCTGCGCAAGCGCTGCGAGTCAATGTGGACCTACCCAACTTCTACAGACGTCGCGACCTGAGCGGACGGCACCCGCTCGCACGCGCACAGGCCTCGAGACTCCCAGTTGCCCGCTGACACTCACGCCTTGATCACCCCCGCACGCACCCGCGTCTCCTGGTCAGTCTGGTCAAGCTCACAGATGCGAAGCTGGCGTCATGACGTGGCCAACCGGGATCCTTTCTCCGAAGCGTCGCCGGTCCACGCTCGAGCCCGTACGGACGAACGCCCCCGCCGAGCAGGCCGCTCCCCTGACGCCGCGCGTCCGGCTGTGCACTCGCTTCATCACACCTTCGTCCTCATTCTCCGTTTACTCCCATGTCCTCGGAAGGGAGCCTCGCGAGGCTCCCCGGCGCAAGGGTCACGCTCCTCGACCAGGCAGAGCTCGCCACAGAGATCTCGTTCAGTCTGATGACCAAACGACGACAGCCGATCAAAGTCACGCCCAACGGTAGTGCAGCGGTCGGGTTGCTCGCGAGGCGGTTCCGCAGGTCGCAGCCCGAGGCGTACGCGCTCGCTGAGGCGCTCAGTTTCGGGCCTTCCATCATGAGTCCGGCTGCCACCGCCTGAGCCTCCCCAGTCGAGAACGCTGACAATCGGTCCGTTGTCACAGCCTCAGGCTCCTCGTCTCATCGCGAGACGCGCGCAAAGAGGCAAGGGCCGCGCTGGAGCAGTCTCTCCAAGCCACAAAGGTCCGGTGCGGCCCATTTCTTTCCCGCTAGCAGTCTGTGCTGAACGCTCTCCGCACGCATAGGAGGACAAACGTCTCCACGTCGAGTTCCGCCACGGCCAGCCGCAGTTTGTCGTCCTGCAGCTCAAGCCCACATGGCTGAGCTCGCCGACCCCCGCGCACAAGACCCAGAACGCCATGGTCCGCTTCCTCCCTCCACGGACGCTCCTGCTGTACCTCCTGTACGACGTCGTCGACGCCATCGAGCACCGAGCCGACCCGTCCCCCGACGCCCCCGACGCCGAGCGGCTCCGTGGCGCACTCTCGGCGCTCTACATCTTCTCGCTGCTCGTCTCCCCTCGGGAACCCTCCCCCGAGCGCAGGCACGTCGAGCTCAGCTGGAGCCGCACGGCCTGGGTCGCGGAGTACGACCGGCCCCTGCGCGCGGACGAGGGGCACAAGGTGCGGTACGACAAGGTGCGCGAGGTGCTCGCGGGGGGAGGGATCGTCGAGGAAGAGCTGCTGCACGAGTGGGCCGGGTGGCTCGTTGCCGAGACTGGCCAGGCGCAAATTGGCGAGGAGGCGGAGACTGGGCGTTCGGGTGACGAGCGTGTGGATCGCGTCGTCGATGCGCTGCTGTCGTTCCTGCAAAAGGCGCAGCGGATGATCGTGGGTCCCCTTCCTCTCGCGCTGCCTTGGCACCGGTGTCGCATGTCCTGACGCAGTGCCCCCCTCACAGGCTGGCCCGCACACGCCCGTCGTCAGTCCCTGCACCTCTCCACGCTCGCCCGAAACTCTCGAGCCTCACACTCTTCGCTCGTTCGCAGGCGCGCGACCAGGTTCGAAACGGCAAGCCAGAGACCGCGGCGGTGGTTCGCGGCCGGGCGCGGCGCAAGGCCCGGCCACAACAGGTCGAGTGCTGCGTGCAGTGACGGGGAGGGGGGGGGGGGGGGGTTCGCGCGTGGTTGGGAGAGATTGCGTAGTGTGCAAGTGCACGTCCCCTCCTCCGTCTCCGTCTCCGTCAACGCCTGTCCAGCCTCTACTACGACCGTCTCGGCTGCGCGCCGCATCCGACCGTCCCCGCTCCAGGTCATCGCCTCCGGGCGCTCCTCCCGTGCGCACGCCCCTGCCGCCTCCCGAGGCCGTCCGTGCCTCCGCGCGCCCCCGGCGCAGGGTTTCTCGCCCCTTGCGCGCGCGGTGAGGGTGTTACTCGGGCTCGAGCGGACGTGCGCGCGCGGCCCTCGATGCGGTGCGGTGCGCCCGGAGCCGAGCAGGGCGCGCCTGGGCCCGCGCGTGGGCACGCTGTCGCGCTGGGTCCGCGTCCTCCTGTGCGATGAGGTGCGCAGCGCTACGATGCTTGTCGCGCTTTGCGGGCGTGCCAGCGCGGCCCCTCGACGCACCCTGCCTCGCCCCCCTCCCGCCCCATCCGCTCCACACCCTCCTCACGCCCCCGGCAAACCCCCCCTCGGCGCCTTGGGGAAGCTCCACCCCGCGCCCCTCTCCTTGGCGTCCCTCTTCTCCCACTCCCTCCTCTTGGCGTCGCACCGCATGCGGAAAAAGTCACGCTGGAGGACAAACACCTTGGCGTCCTTTGCGGCGGCGCGGGCTTGTTCTGCTGCGGAGGGGACGGGAGGGGCGGGAGGCGGGAAGAGGGAGGACTGTGCGGAGGTGGTGAGGGAGGAGAGGGCCGAGGCGCCCGTTTTGAGGAGGCTGAAGGGGGTCGAGGCGGGGGGTTTGGCAGCCGCGGCGTCGGCCTTGTCTTTGTCCTTGTCGCTGGAGGAGGACTTCTGCTTGTCCTCGTACTCCTTCTTGACCTTGTCGATCTCGCTTTGAGGGACAGGAGACGCCGGGGAGGGGGAGCCGGCGGGGGAGGGGGAGGCAGCGGGCGTCGAGGTGCCCGGCGCGGGTCGTGCAAACTGCGGCCGGGGCAGCTTGCAGGGTCAGGTCGCGATGCCTCGTCGCGCACGACGAAAGAGAGAGGAAGAGGACGCACGCCTGGGTCGAGGAGGTGCGAGGGGCAGACGTAGAGGAAGTCGTCGAGGGGCTGTGTCGCGAGGCAGCAGGTTGTTTCGCGGTGGCAGACGAAGCAGGATTTCGAGGTGGCGACCTGGCGGCGGTAGTAGAGGTTGACGAGCTTGGGAGGACCACCTGGTTGAGAGCCTGGCGCCGCGGGGGAGGGGGAGGGGGAGGGGGAGGTAGCCATGGCCAGCGGGTGACAGCGGGCTCGGTTGAGTGGGATGAGCTGGGCGGGATCGACCAAGTGAGCTGAGCGAGCAAGCAAGGATCCGAGCAAGAGGCAGTCGTGGGCAAGACGGCGCGAGAGACGAGTCGGCTCACACTGATGAGGTCGGGCTGCCAGTGGGGGGAACCTCACTCACGAGCTCACACCCTCTGAGGAGCCTTTGTTGCGTGTGGAGCACTGTCACAGTCGTCTCTAAGGACTATCGCACCGAACAGATCCAGACCAGAGGGCGACACTAGGTGGACACGCGGCCACTTCTCCCCGTTTCCCCCTCCCCCTCCCCCTCCGTCTCTCTCTCTCTCTCTGTCTCCTCCTTCGCACGTCACACTCGGTCCGCCGCTCTAGGTTCCACTCCCCCACCGCATACGGCGCACCCAGCCATGCGCGCCTTCGCGCTCGTCTCGCTCGCCCTCGCCGGCCTCGCCCGCGCCGCCCTCCCCGACAACGCCAGCGACCTCCCGCTCTCTCACCTCCTCAAACTCGCCCAGGACTCGCTCGCTCAGGGCAAGAGCATAGACGCCCTCGACTTGTACGACCACTGCCTCGAGCGCGACCCCTCGGACTTTGCCACGCTCTACAAGCGCGCCACGGTCCGCCTCGCGACCGGCCACCTTGCAAAGGCAAAGGACGGCTTTGTCGACGTCCTCGCAGTGCGAGACTACGACCTGGCCCACCTGCAACTCGCCAAGATCCACGCAAAGCTCGCAGAGTACGACGAGGCGAGGGGCGAGGTCGACACGTTCCTCCGCTCGGCCTCCAAGGACAAGGGCAACCACGACAAGGAGGTCAAGGAGGCAGAGGAACTCGTGCGTTTTCAGCCCTCTTCTGACGCTCTCCGTGACGTGGCCGAGCTGACCCGCCCACCCCCGTCGTCAGCGCAAGCAAGTCGTCGCCGCGCAGAAGGAGTACCTCGCCGCGCAAAAGGCCCTCGCGCGTTCGCCTCCCAACCTCGACCGCTGCCTGTCGTCGTCGTCATCCGCGATCCTCACCTCTCCGCAGTCGCTCTCGCTGCGCCTCCTCCGCGCCGAGTGCGCCCTCCTCGCCCACGACTTCGACGCCGCCATCGGGGACCTCTCTCGCGCGTCTGCGTTGTCCCCCACGCTCCCACAGCACCTCCTCGTGCGCATCGCGCTCCTCTCGGCCCTCTTCACCGACAACGGCCTCG
The DNA here is from genome assembly GCA_006352295.1 of Rhodotorula diobovata. Classification (NCBI taxonomy): domain Eukaryota; kingdom Fungi; phylum Basidiomycota; class Microbotryomycetes; order Sporidiobolales; family Sporidiobolaceae; genus Rhodotorula; species Rhodotorula diobovata. The sequence continues at coordinate 28,948 of SOZI01000185.1, read as the reverse complement.
CGATCCCATTCGAGACGCACGCCTCGCTCAAGCGGTGCCTCGCCGCGGACCCCGACTCCAAGACGTGCGCCAAGCCGCTCAAGAACCTCAAGAAGCTCGAGAAAGAGCTCGCGCAGCTGCGCAACTGGGTCGACGCGGGCAGGTGGACCGAGGCGGCCGTGACGATTGCGGGAGGGGCGTCGAGAGAGGGCCTCCTCCCGAGTGTCAAGAGCCTCCTCGAGACGTACCAGGAGCCGATCGCGCGTGGGGCCCCCGCGGACGAGGCGCCCCTCCCTCGAGCTGCAGGGGACGCGCACCTCGCGCACAAGAGCCCGCTCCTGCAGCACCTGACGAGCACCCTCTGCCGCGCGTACGTCTCGCTCGACTCGCGCAAGGCCGCCTCGGCGTGCCGCGAGGCGCTCGCGTTCGACCCGGAGGACACGTGGGGGCTCGTCGGGCGCGGGGACGAGCTGCTCAAGCGGGAGGAGTACGACGAGGCGGTGAGGGTCTTGAGTGCCGCGTTTGAGGCGACGGGGAGGAGCGACAGGAAGGTGCTCGAGAGGCTGCAGAAGGCTCAGAGGCTGCTCAAGCAGAGCAAGTCAAAGGTGCGTTGGGGCGCTTTCGCTTCACTCATCCCGGGGCCTGTGGCCGCTGGGCGGTCATTGCCTCTGATATGCGTAACCGGCCTGCTGACGCTTTGCTTTGCTCGCTCCTGCAGGACTACTACAAGATCCTCGGCGTCGCCCGCGACGCAGACGACAAGACGATCAAGCGGGCCTAGTGCGTCCTCCCTCCTCGCTTCCTTCCTCGCGCGCTCTCTCTCGCATGTGGCCGGCTGACCGACCTCCCCATCCTGTGCCCCGCGCGCGCAGCCGGAAAGCGACGCTCAAGGCGCACCCGGACAAGGAAGGCGGAAGCGAGGAGAAGATGGCTGCGCTCAACGAGGCGTACGAGGTCATCTCGAACCCGGGTGCGTCCCCTCTCTGCCCTCTTGCCTCCTTGCGCGAGACCCCCGCTGACGTCTGCCCGCCCCCTCTCGCGCACCTACGTCCACTCGCCTGCTCTTACACCGCCTCGCAGAGCTCCGCGCGCGCTTCGACGCCGGCGAAGACCCCAACGACCCTCACTCGGGGCACGGCGGGTTCGGCGGGCACGGCGGCAACCCGTTCGGCGGTGGCGGCGCCGGCGGGCAGCCCATCTTCTTCCAGCAGGGTGGGTCGCCCTTTGGCGGCGGCGGAGGAGGAGGGGGAGCGTTCCAGCAGTTCTTCCAGCAACAGGCCGGCGGAGGGGGAGGGCAGCAGTTCCAGTTCAGGTGGGGCTAGAGAGCGAGGGGGGCGTGCGATGGACGGGTGGTGGTACATACGCAGCTCTTCGCAGCATGCATGCTCGCTGGCTTGCAGACCAGTGCAGGTGAGTGGGAGGAGGCTCGGTCCACTTGTGCCTTGTCCGCGAGGAGCGCTTCTTTGCTTGTCTCGTCTCGTCTCGGGTCACGTCTGCACTGCCACTTTGCCTATGGCGCTCACTACGGTGCCTCCCACGAGGTCACCAGTTGCGCGTCTCTGGCCTGGGCGCGTGTTGACATGTCCCCCCACTTTGGGCGTGCCCCCCCTTCCTCTCGCTCTTTCCCTTCCTCCCGCTCACCTCGTTTTCTCCCCCTCGCGCGCAGGGGGTGCCTCCGCCCTCCCAAGCTTGGTTCCTCTTCCCCTCCACCCGGCTCATCCCTCCTCGCACCGCCCCTCGCCCTCCCGCCCCGCCTCATCGCATGCCCGACACCGACTACGACGACCTCCCGTCCCCTCCTCGGGCCCGCGCGCGCGCCAACACAGCCGCAGGCACCTCAGGGAGGACCTACGGCCGCAAGGCGGGGCGCAAGCGCGCGCGGGGCGAGAGCGCACACACGGGTCGGGGAGGCGACGCGACGGGAGGGGGCGCGAGCGCCGGCGCGGGGACCGTGCGGTCGGGGAGCAGTGACGACGAGGATGCGAGGGGGCCGCGGGGGAAGGGGAAGGGGGAGGGCAAGCCGAGGGGGGAGGGAGGCGAGGGAGCGAGGAGGGGACGCGCGAGGAGGGTGACGAGCAGGGCGAGGAGGGAGAGGGAGGAGGACGAGGAGGAGGAGGAGCAGGGGGACGTCGAGAGCAACGACGAGGCGGTTGGCCGGGGCGTCGCGCCCGGGGGCTCAAAGGTGCGCGTGCGCGACTCCATCTCGTGGCGTTCTCGAGACCGAAAGGCGCGCGCTGATGCCCCTCAACTCCCTGCAGCGCTCGGCGAAGGCTCGCCGCGTCACGATCACCTCGCGCGGGTCCACCGCGCCGCCCGCAGAGGACTCAGAAAGACTGAGGGCTCCGACGCAGCCGACTCGCAGCAGGCCGGTGCGCCGGGCGAAGAGGGCCTCGAGCGTCGAGGAGGAGCCGAGGATGAGGTCGGCCCTCGTCTCGCCTCAGCACGCCGGCCCCTCTCGCAGCGTTTCCCCCTCTGACGACGCTCGCATGCGCGCCCTCGGCGACAAGTCCAACTTGACCGTCGACTCTCCTCGCGCAAGCTCGCGCCGCCGGCCTTCGCAACTCGCGAAAGCACCTCGCTCTTCCACCTCCCGCCAGTCCCTCTCTGCTAGCCCTCGCCTGAGCGTCTTTCGCGACATCTCGCCTGACGACGTCGCGCGCGGCATCGGGGCTTCGACCCGCCCGACAGGGCAGCCAGTCGTCTCCGCCAGCCGCCCCTCCTCCCGCTCGCGTGTCCCCCGCGCAGCGAGCTCTCTCCGCCTCTCCCCGGCCCCGCCGCCTCATCGCTTCACCCCTTCTCCCGCCCCCGCCCGTCGCAGCCTCTCGCGCTCCCCCTCGCCAGACCTCCCCCTCCCCGCCACGCGCCGCCACCCGTCAACCACCCTGCACGCCTCCCCCCGCGCGCCGCAGCGCTCCTCCCCCGCACGGCTCGCCGTCCCAGGCTCGTCGCGCGACTCCCTCGGCGGGTCACCGAGCCTCCCCGCGCCGTGGGCGCTTGCTGCCCCGGCGGACGAGCGGTCGAGCTCCCCCCGAGCGGCGCACGACGCGAGCCGCGGGGGAGAGCAGGGCGGAGGGCTCGTCTTCCGGTACACGACGACGGAGTTTGGGGACTTGCCTTCCCTGCGCTTAAGCCTCGATGGTCCGCTGGGCATCGAGGCCGGGAAGGGAGGGACGGGAGCGGATGACGGGCCCGGGATGGAGTCGAGCATTGTGCTCGAGACGTGGGAGGACGAGATGAGTCGCCTCGGGCTGGGGGCGCAGGATGAGGAGGACGCGCAGGCGAGGGTAAGTGTGCACGAGGAGGGGGAGGTGACGATCCGGCGGGAGATGGGGGAGGCCGATGGCGAGGTCGAGGGGGGCGAGCCCGCCGCGATGGAGGTCGATGCGCCGATGCAGGATGATGCGGGCGTCGCGGGAGAGGAGGAGGTCGAGGACGACGTCGTGCTGGTGGCACTCCCTCTGGCTGACGACGCCCCGGCGATGGACGAGGACGGCGACGAGACGATCAAGGCCGCAGCGTCACCTCCCGTCGCCGCCCCTTCTGTCGACCAGGCGGAAGACGTGTTCCTGGCACCAGAGGAGTCAAAGGACCCCGTGGCAGTGCCAGAGGTGCCCGAAGAGACACTGGCGGCGCTATACCTCCTCTCCTCGCCCAAGTCCTCCTCGATCCCCTCGCCTCCGCCGCGCCCCGCCTTCTTCACCGCTTCCTCCATGCCCCCTCGCCGCGCTCGCCCTTCCTTCGATGAGCCCCTCCCCGACGGCCCGCCGTCAGACGAGGATCCGCTCGGGTACTACCTCCGCACGGCCGGCACCTTCTCGTCCGAGGACGACCTCCCCTCGTCTGCACCGAGCGACGCCTCGCAGCTCGAGGACTACCTCGCCGAGCGCGAAGTCGGCCGCGCCGTCAAGCCGTCGTCGCACCAGCGCAACAAGCGCGTCGTCGCGAGCGCTGAGGCGAGGCTCAAGCGTCTCCGGCTCGATGCGACCAGGCGCGAGGGCCGCGAGCGGCAGGTGCTCGACGTCGGGGAGGTCAAGCTGTCGAGGGCGGTGCGGGCGGCGATCGAGGCGCGTGCTGAGGGCGTCGCGACAGAAAAGGAGGAGAGGGAGGTGCGCGAGGCGGTGCGGGCGCAGAAGGCCCGCTGGAGGACGGGTTGAGAAGGTCCACTCGAGGCTTGCTTTGTGTCGCTCGTTCTGTGTTCTGCGTCGCTTTGCATCTGCAGCCTGCTTTGCACGTCGAGCTGTGCTGCTGTCTCCCCGCTCACGCCGCTTTGCACCGCCTCTTTTCATTCGGCTCTCGGCCGGCCCCACGCCCGCTCAGTCCCTCTCCGAGGCTTAGTCCGTCCGCTCACTCTTCGCAGCTCTGTCTTTCTCTTCTCCCCTGGTCCCCGACGGGGTCAAGCAAGCAGCGCTTTCGCTGCAGACCCACTCTCGCACCAACCAGCACCCGCCATGCTCGCCGCGTCGGCGGACGACATCCTCCATGGAGGGGACGGGGGGGACGGAGGAGGCGCCGGCTCGGACGAATCGAGCAGCGCGACGCCCAAGTGGACCTATGGCGTCGTCGTGGTATTCGCGGTGCTCTCCATGGCCGCGCTCGGCGTGGTCCTGTACGTGGTGTGGAGGAAGCGGCGGGCCAAAGGTGCGTCTCTTTCCCTCGCCTCCGATCAATCACGGAGCTGACCTACAAGCGCGCATGCAGCCTTCCATCGCATCGGAGCCGATCCGGACGACGTCGAGCAGGCAGGCGCCGACCGCCGCTCGTCAGCCTACCCGCCCTCCGCCTTCGTCTTCGTCGACAGCCCTTCCCGCTCGAGCGCCTACCAAGAGCTGCGCCACCTCCCCATGGTCCCCTACGCAGGCGCCGTAGAGCCTGCGTCGCCCGGCTACTCGCCAACGATCCCGCAGGGCCACTCGGGGGGAGGCGACGACCCCCTCTCGTCCATCGAGCGCCCCGCGACTGCCTCTCTCCGCGCGCCAGACTCGCCAACACCGCACCGCAGCCCTCGCCGGGCCCCGGGCCTGACGCTCGAGCCGCAGTCGCTCGTCTCGTCACTCGCGGCGGAGGAGGCTGCGGCAGGCGGTGACGCCGACGAGCTGGCGGGCGCGCCCACTCGCGCGCCGTCGCTTCCGCCGCCGCCGTACAGCCCGAGCGTGATCGGCGTGGGCGTCTGCCTGAGTCCGCGGCCAGCCGATGTGACGTAACGCCTTCGCGAGACGGGCTCGCCGAGACGAGCGTGCTTGCGGTGGACCAATGGCGACGAACCTCTTTCGCACCTGAATGCTTTCTTCTCGGTCCATGGCCCTGCTGTTGACTGTGTGAGATGAGACAAAAAGACCTGTGCTCGAGGGTCCTGCGGCTGCCTTCTCTACGCCCATCGCCTCGCCAAATCCTCCGGCGTGATCCCATACCTCGCCGCCCGGTGCGCCGTGATGAGCTGCGGCGAGGCGTCTCGTCTCCCTAAGCTCTGGACCGGCTGAACGCGACGGGATTGTCAGTGTGAGCGATTTCCTTGCCGAGTGAAAGTCAGCGCCCGCACCTGGGAAGGCAGGGCGTGCGGGCGGATGGCCGACCGCTTTGCCTCGTTCTGCACGACCCTCGAGCGTCAGTAGCTGATTCTTGATGATAAGAGCGTAGCTCCTAACGATCGTGGTAAGGATCATCTTGACTTGGATCTCCTGCAGGGGACACGAGCGAGGTGAGTCACCATATGCGCAGGCGTAAGCTCCGAGTTATGGGTTGGACGAACAAGCACGTCTTGACGCTCACGCGAGCGCAGCTTGGCATCCAGCGATGCGAGCTGCCGAAGGACGTAGTGCTGGTAGGTGACCGAAGGGTTCGTGCGCGGTTTGACCACTGCCAGCTCCTCCCAGGCCGACGACGCCGGCACTGCGCACCGCAGGTCTTTCAGTGCCTTCCAGACGAGATGCGCCAAGTTGTGGAAGCGGAGCTCGCTCGTGCACGCATTGTCGAGCTTCTGGAGGGCTGCGACCCAGTGAGAGAAGTCGAGCGAGGGGCCAAAGACGCGAGCGGCGGCGGGATCCGGCCGAGCCTGCACCGTCTTGGGGAGCTGCTTTGCTCAGACGTCAGCGGTGAGATGCGCCTTGGAGCGAGGGAAGGGAGGACTCGCCTCGTCCGTCTGCCGCGCTTCGCCCGGGCCGCTGAGGAGCTGATGATTTGCAAAGGCAGCCTGGGCCTGTTGAACGGCCTAGGTCAGCTCCTTACAGCTCGACTGAAATAGAGAACGCACGATGATACCCTGAATCCTCGTGTAGACGGTGTTCTGCGAGCGAGAGAGTCGAGTCTGAGTCGGGTCCGAGTCGCTCGCGCTGGCACTGAGAAGAGGGTGCGCACCACGTCCGCGCGAGTGACGCGCTCCTGACCGACCAGAGCCTTGCGAAAGTCGACGACGACGTGGAAGACGGACCACTGGAACGTCTCGAGGGGCCAGCTCTGCACGTCGAGCGTTTGCAAGCTCCGCCACACGCCGGTGTACCGCAGGCCTGCTTTGACGGTCTTGGCAAGCGAGTCGATGGCGTTGGAGATCGCGTTGTCATGCTGCGCCAGGATGCGGTCGATGAGGAGTTCGCCGAGCTGCTGCAGGACGCGGTCGAGATCGAGCGGCTCGAGCAGGTCCCAGTTGGGCTCGGGCGAGTTGCCAGGTGGTCCTAGCTGGAAGTCGTGCATTTGCGCCAGCTGTAGAGTCTCAAAGGGGTCGAGAAGTCCACAGGGATGGCGCTGCGGCCCGAGGGCAAAAATCAAAAAGCGACGAGCGGACCAAGCGAAACGTGCGCGGTTGGAGTGCGGACGCTTACGGAGGGTGCGGACGTCTTCTGAGCGCTCGGGATCAGGAGTCGCCGGCATCGGACTGCAAGCTAGGAGGTCCGGCGGAGAAGTGCAGAGGAGAGAGGAGCTCAGGGCGTGGGCAGGAGGCAAGGGCGCGCAGAGACATGTGCGCGCACGGGTCGCCTGGTCGCCCGCATGGTGCTGCAGGCAGAGAGTTGCGAGACCAGAGCAAAGCCAGTCGATTACCACCGCCCTGTACGTGTGCATGCACTCATCCGCGCACCCCCTCACGCCCAGCGGCGCTGGAGATCCGCCGGCTCGACGCCGCACCTCCTCGCGCGGCGATCTGTGACAAGTCGTCGAGCCCCGACACCTCCTCCGAGGCTGTGCGCAACCTGTGGAAGCAGTGTGAGTCCGAGGAGCGAGCGCTCAGCGAGGGAGACCGAACGCACTAGTGACAGACCACCATCGCGGAGCACGTGAGACTCGCTCTTGCGCTCCTGCTGCCCGGGCAAGGATCCGGCTGATCAGTATGGCGTAGGGTGACATTCAGAAGGGGCCGCCGCACGATCAGGCCGAGTATAGCGTCGACTCGTGCCTCCTGCGAGCGAGCCGCTTGACGGTCAGCGCCTGTGCGGCCTACGACGAGCACGAGGGCGGGGTCCCGGCACCTACGAGCTGGCCCGGGTACGAGACCGTCTCGTCCCGCAAAGCCTTGACTAGCGAGAGGAGCTCTCGCAGCAGAAACTGCTGGACCGACAGCGCCGGTGTCGTCCCCGCCTTGGAAACGGCGAGGTCCTCCCATTCGGACCGAGTGATGCTGCGCTCGAGCCGTGTGACCTCCCGGGCTGCCGCTCCTTGCAGAAGGTGCGGCAGCATGGTGCCCTGCTGTCGCAAGGCCTCGACCGCAGAGCAGAAGAGGCAGAAAGGGAGCGAGGGGAGTGCGGACGCGCCTCCCTCCTGTCGAGCCCTCACAAGAGGCCGCAGTGGGGTGCTTGCAGCCTGTAGGAAGAGTGTGAATGCCGAGCTGGCTAGTAAGAGGCGAGAGGCGCACCACTTCGAGCTCTGCCCTCTCGCTCGCCGCGAGCTGCGCCGCCTGGTGTAACCCTCGGGCCTGCAGGGAAGCACGTCAGACAAGTTCGCACTCGGCGAGGCAGTCAGGACTGACAATGATCCCCGTCAGGTAGAGATAGAAGGGTTCCTGCGAGTGCGAGTGCGAGAGTCAGTGCGGCTGCAGAGCGGAGACGACAGGAGTGGGACGCACCACCGTCTTTGGCCCCGTCACGGTCCCGCCCTCGATGCCGGTCTTGAGCTCCACGATAGAGTACAGGATGGACCACTGGCACGTGCGGATCGGCGTGCTCCCCTTGTCGACGACCTCAAGCGAACTCCACACCTGAGGGTAGCCGAGTTCGCTCCACACTGTGTGGACGAGTCGGGCGACGGCTGCAGGCAGAGAGCTGTCACGAAACCAGGGGTGGTGTGCGACGACGGTTCTGAGGCTCTGAAGCTGCTCCCAGACGTAGTTGAGCGCGAGCGGCTGGAGGTCCAGGTGTGGCGGGACGTGTTGCTGCAGCGGGTGCAGCAGGCTGGCGCTGGGCATGATAGCTCGACACGGAGTCGGAAGACGAGATCGAGAGGGAAAGGGGGAGAGCACGAAGCAGAGGCAAAAGCGTCGGCGAACGGTTCGGACGGTGCCCCCTCCGCGGACCTCCGCTGCTGCGCACCTCCTGAGCGGACCGCCAGCCGTCGCAGCCGCAAAGCGGGTCGAGCCCACTCATGGGTCACCGAGATCGGAAATGAGAAGCGCGGGCAAACGCACAGGACGGACGGCCGCTCCGGCTTGCGAAGGTCGACCTCTCCACGAATCGCCGTCGTCCGTCTCGCCCGGCCCCGTCAGAGGCAGAGGGGACACGCCTGCATAGCCAAGGTCCTCCCCTATCACGCTCACCGCCTCGCCAGCAGCTCCGGGGTCGTCCCATACATCTTTGCCCGGTGCGCCGTGATGAGCGGCTGCACCGGAGGACGAGCCCTCCCCAAGCTGCGCGGCTGCTGCGTTCGCGCATCGACAAAGATCAGCGCCCGAATGTGCGGCTGGAAGTGAGGCAACGTACCCAAGAGGCCCTCTCGCGCTGGCGCTCGCGCTCTTCCTTGCCCTCTGCCTGCCAGTGCTGTCAAAACGTCAGCTGTGGGCCCCTAATGCCTGGTACGAGAGCGACTCGCGATAATGCCGGCAATCATGTTGACGCGCATCGCCTGTGAGAAAAGAACCCACACGTCAGTGACTGACAGGCCGGGGAGAAGCGAGAGCGAGACAGACCACCTCATCGGCGGTTGCCAGCTGGCCGGTGCGCAGGTCGTTCGCGAGCGTCTCGACTCTGTCGAGTACCTCTTCCTGGAACGACAACTGCCCGTCATCCTTGGTGACGTCGAGCGTCGCCCAGACCTCGCTCGAGGGGACCGCACGCGCCAAGAGCTCCGTCGCGTGTGCAACGACGGTGTGGTATGGAGCCCCCGCACGCGCAGCGCGTGCGAGGCTTGCCAGTGCTGCATGGAAGTTGGCGAAAGTCGGGTTGGCGACGGTTGAATGGAGCGATGCGGCCGCCTGGTGCGGATGCGAGGTAACGTTGCTGCGCAGGACTGCGTGCGGAGGCACCGGATGAAGGGGCGTCGACATCGGCGACGCAAGGTGAGGAGAGCTTGACGGGGGAGGGTAGAAGTAGGGAGGGGAGGGGGACGAAGACGAGGACAAGGACGAGTTGGCGAATGCGAGAGGGTCGTGAGGCAGCGGGAACTGCGCGGGCCGCCATTCGACGTAGGCCGCCGCATTTGAATGTCAGAGAGTGAAAAATTGGTGCCAGAGAAGGAGGGAGCGCACCGTGTCAAACCGCTGGGACTGCTGGGCCGCGAGTCCTTGAACCAGCGCGTGCCCGTGAGCCTGCAGCAAGCCTGTGTGTCAGCAAGCGCTTGCGCGTGTAGTCCGTGACCAGCGCACCGCAATCGCATAAATCTTGTGATAGGCCAGCTCCTGCGATTGGGCGCAGGTCAGTCTTGAGCATTAAGGGCTCGAGCAGGGACGAGACCGACGCACCAAGCCCTCGCGACTCGTAATCGACTCGTTCAGCAAATCCTGCCACACGTCTTTGATGACTTGGTAGACGGCCCACTGCAGAGTGCGCGGGGGCGAGTTCCTAGGCGTCGTCGAGTCGCGCGTGGCGAGGGCATGCCACACGGTGGCGTCGCTCACGTCCCTCGTGACGGCTCTGGCAAAGTCCGCGATGCCGGTGGCGAGTTCAAGATTGCTGGAGAGGAGCGTGGTCGCGCTGAGCCTGAGCTGCTGCAACTCGCGAGCGACAGAGGCCCATGGGAGGGGCTGCAAGTGGATCTGCGTCTGCGAGAGCGCCGGGGCGTGAAAGTGGTGCATGAGTCGAGACGAGGCGGGGACAACGAAAGCAGGAGCAAAGAGTGAACGCCGGTCAGAGCACTGCGTTCGAGCTGGGCGCCGAGGCGACGAGTCCGGACAGTCCGGTTTCAGGGGAACGTGCGGACAGGAGACGCCGTTCTGGGTGGCGCCCAACCGGCGACCGCCGAGAAGGCTGTCCGAGAGAGACAGGAGACCGAGCGAGAGAGACAGGAAAGCTGAGCTCGTCCGGAAGCGGTGCCCGTGCCGCCGCCCGGCGAGAGGAGACCCGGGCGGAGTGAGCTCGAGGACGCACCGCCTCGACGCGGCGCCTAGGATTCCATCGACCTGCGGATCTTACCTAGCAAGTGCTCCATCCTTCCACCGAGCTTGGCCTGCCCGCGCGAGTTGCGCTGCCCGCCCATGCGCTTCTCCTGCCGCCGCTTCTCGCGCAGCTGCTCGACCTCCTGCTCCGACAGCTTGGGCCGTTTCGGCTGTTGAGGCGGCGGAGGCAGCGCCTTCTTTGCGGGAACTTGTTTAGGTTCTTGACGCTGGCGCTTTGGCGGGCGCGAGGAGGCGAGGGAGGCAGACTGGGAGGGAAGGGGCTGGCGAGAGCGGGGAGCTGGTTCGGGTTCGGGTGAGGGGGAGGGCGATGCTGAGTCGTCGTCGTCGTCGTCGTCACTGCCGCCACCTCGCCGGGCGTTGGTAAAGCGTGCCGACTTGCCCCTGCCCGCACCGTCATCGTCGTCCGAGTCGTCGCCACTCTGCTCGTTGTCGTCCGAGACGTCGTCGTCGCCGTACAGCCTGCGCCTCAGCCGCTCGCGCTCGGCCTCCTTCTCTGCCTCGTCCTCGACCGGCTCGCCGTCATCGCCGTCGTCGTCCCGCGCTCGCCCTTTGCCCTTGGCCTTGGCCTTTGAGCCTCCTCCTGCGGCAGCATGAGGCGGTTCGTAGCCCTCTTGCTTGAGGGTCTTGGCGTAGGCCTTCTTGACCTTGGCCTTGTGGATGAGGGTGCGCTTGATGCGTTGCGCTGCAGATGGCGCACGGTCGTCAGCTTGAGTTGAGCGAGCGAGACTCGACGAGAGTGGGACGGACCGTGGCCGGTGTAGGCACCCTTTGCGAGGCGAGGGCCGACCTGAAAGCCGCGCTTCTTGCCTCCCTGCTTGTTGTTGTTGTTGTCCTGCTTTGCCATGGTGGCCAGTCCAGCGGGGATGCAGCGAGAGCGGGAGGAACAGCTCCCCGTCCTGATCAGCTCGGGCTCTCTCCCCTCCCTTCCCCACCTCCAGCCAGCCGCCTTTCCGCGATGCTCGCATCCTTGCTCGGGCGCAGAGCCCTCTTGCTTCGGGGTATGACCGGCGTAAGCCCGCGCACCAACAGCTGCCGGTCTTCGCCGCACCGCGCGGAGACTCGGTTTCCTGCCTCCTGCTGCGGGTCCTTGTCCTCGCTCACACCCCTTCTTCGCGTCCGCGTGGGCCGAGCGGGGTCTCGAGTAACGTGGGCTGGGCAGGGCCGCAGCCGCTGAGTGCTTACTCGAGCAATGTGAACGAGGCGCGACCCAACTCAGGTCCTCGACGCTGCCACTTGTCGTCCTCACGCCTAATGTTGCGCCTGTTCCTGCTTCCTGCGGAAAGCGTGAGCGTCCAATCGACCTTCTTCGTCTCGGCCAACTCGCCGCCAAGAAGTCCGGGGCGAACCCGATCTGGCCGGCTCGCTTGCCGACCCCCCGTCCTTCGTCCACGGACGGGGCCTCCCCCTCTCTCGCATAAAAGGCGCACGCTCGTTCTCCCCCCTCTCGCTTCTCTCTTATTCAGCCTCAGTCCACCCTCTCCTCCCCTCCCCGCCGCCTTCCCTCGTCCCTCCTTTCTTACCGATTCTCCTCATGTTTTCGTCGAAGGCTGCTCTCGTCGTCGCGCTGGCCGCGACGGTCTCGTCGGTCTCGGCCCACGCCACGGTCACGTCCGTGTGGGTCAACGGCAAGGACACGGCTACCGGTGGCGCAGGTGTCACCGCCCCGTACAGTGTGTTCCGCCCCTCGCCTCGACCGACCTCTCTGCTTTGCACCCGAGCTGACCTCACCCGGTCTCGCAATAGTGCGCGCCCCGTCGAGCAACTCGCCCGTGCAGGACATCTCGTCGCCGTTCATGGCGTGCAACGACAAGGGCAGCTCCGCAGCGAGCACGACGCTCACCGTTGCCGCGGGCGACACGATCGAGCCCGAGTGGTACCACAGCGGCGCGCGCGGTGCTGACCCCATCGACCCGTCGCACAAGGGCCCGCTCACGGCGTGGATCGCGCCGTACGCCGCCGACGGCAACTCGATCAAGGACGCGTGGGTCCAGATCGCGTCCGAGGCGTACTACCCGTCGTCGTCCGAGTGGGCCGTGTCCCACATGATCGCCAACAAGGGTCGCCAGACGGTGAGCTGTTCTTTAATTGACTGCCTCCTCGTGCCCTCGACAACGCTGACATGCTGCTGCGCGCACAGGTCGTCATCCCCAAGACTCTCGCGCCGGGCAAGTACGTCGTCCGCTTCGAGCTCCTCGCGCTCCACTCGGCCCAGTCGGCCGGCGGCGCTCAGTTCTACCCGAACTGCGCCGACGTGACGGTTACTGGCTCGGGCACGACTGCGCTCCCCAAGGGCGTTTCGATTCCGGGCTTCTACAAGTCGGACACGCCTGGCGTCATCTGGTGCGCATCCCTTAGCTCTTTCCCCGCCTCGATCACGTTCACTGACATCCTACCATCTGCAGGGACGTGCGTGGGATCTCCCGCTCGAGTGTTGAGTCTCCCGTTGCCCGTACTGACGCCCTCGATCTTCTTCGCTCCGCCTCCTCGCCTCCTCCTCCTTCCTCTCGGGTCCTTTTCCCCCTTCGTAGATCTACTACTCGGCCACGCAGGACGTCACCGGTGACTACGTCGCGCCCGGCACCGGGACGTGGGACGGCTCGTCGGCCTACTCGACCGACACCTGCCACACTGTCGTCGACGGCCTCGCCCCCGCTGGCTACTGCCAGGCTGGCGCCAAGCCTGCCCCTGCGCCCTCGTCGACGACCTCGAAGGCTGCTGCCAGCTCGGCGGCCGCGACCACCTCAAAGGCGCCCGCGACGACCTCGAAGGCGCCCGCGACCTCCGCTGCCGCCTCGTCGTCCAAGCCCGTCACTTCGTCGGTTGCTGCGCCGTCCAAGCCCGCCGTGACCTCGGCCGTCAAGTGAGCTTTCCCTCCCTGTCTCCTGCGCGTTTCCAGCCTGCCCCCCTCCGAGGACTCGCACTGACGGCACTCGCTCCATTCGACAGGCCCACCACCTCCGTCGCCGCCACGACGACCCGCCCAGCGTCCTCCTCGCAGGCCGCGACGACCTCTGCTTCTGCTCCTGACGCCGCCTACACGGACTACAACTCGTGCATGCGCGCCTACAACGCGTGCCTCGACTCGCACCAGCCCAAGAACGGCGGCGCGGCCGACTTCTCGTCGTGCTACACGATGAACTGCGCGACGCTCCAGACCAAGAAGGTTCGTCGCTCGCACCGTGCCGCGAGTCACCGCGCTTGAGCGGGGTCCCTGGGCGCGTGTCGTGACCCACTGGTGGTCTCCTTCCAGCACCCTTCTCCCTTTTCCTTGCTCTTTCTCTCTATTCCTCCGTCACTCGTTCGAGCGCTCTCGAAGCGTAGCTGGTCTTCGCCTCGGTGGTAGCGTCTTCCCCTGCCGTGGTGGTCTGTCTTCCGTTCTGGAACGAGGGTCCGTGACAGACAAGCTCTGTGGTGCGCGTACCGGTCGAGTACAAGCCCAACGCGCTCGTGTGAGTGTGATCGAGTTTGACAGGAAGAGCACGGCCGAGCGAGAGAACGAGCCCGGTTGCTGGCGCGAGGCCCGAGCGAGGGAGGGGGTGCTGGTCCAACTCAGAATGCTCCGCGCTCGACGGGCGACGCCGCCAACACACGAGCACACAGGCGACTCCACCCTCGTTCACCCCGTCTCCGCGACGCTCTTGCTCCAGGCTCGCCCACTCCGCGCACAGTCGCTCATCAGCCCGGGTCAGCCCACCAAGAGCGCCTCACGAGGGCGAGCGAGCGGGGGGTTGAAGCTCTGGCCTCGAGACGGCCATGAAGCTCCTCGTCGCAGACCAGGCGCCAAAGCGCATGTGCGTCCTCAGTCCCTTTCAATCTGGCTGCTGGGCCGCGGATCCACGTGCGCGCCGCTGGAGTGGCGTGGCGAGGTGGAGCGGACTCGTCGAGGGAGGGAGGCGGTGTGACCTGGGTGAGCAGGGTCACGCAGCGCTGTGGGCGGGCTGTACGCAGCTCAGTCCCACTGCAGAGCATCCTCAGACCTCGCTCAGAGCGCGGATCATCGACCGAGCGACGAGCTGACCACCCTCTCCTCCTCGACCCCTCCCTTCGCCCTCGGCAGCAAGCACATCCAGTTCTCGGTCCTCTCGTCCCGCGAGGCAGTCGCCATCGCCGAGTTCGAGGCCAACCAGCGCGACCTCTACACGCCGGGCGACCGTCGCCCCGTCGACCACGGAGTCCTCGACAAGCGCCTCGGCACGAGCGACAAGAGCGGCAAGTGCGAGACGTGCGGCCTGAGCCTCGCAGACTGCGTGGGCCACTACGCCTACATCAAGCTCGTGCTGCCGTGCTTCCACATCGGCTACTTCAAACACGTCCTCGGCATCCTCCAGTGCATCTGCAAGGTGTGTCCCCGTTCTTTCGCACACCCGCTGCATGTTCCGCAGAACTCACGCTCTCGCTCCACGCAGACCTGCTCCCGCATCCTCCTCGATTCGGCCCAGCACCGAAAATACCTCGCCCTCTTCCGCCGTCCCAACATCGACTCGCTCACGCTCGCCGCCTACTCGAAGCAGCTCGCGGCCCTGTGCCGGAAATGCACGACGTGCCCGCACTGCGGCGCCATCAACGGCGTCGTCAAGAAGATTGGCGCGATGCGCATCGGTCACGAGAAGTGGCGCGGGCGGAACTTGAAGAAGGAGGCGGGAGGGCGTGACGGCGCCGAGGGCAAGGGCAACTACCAGGCGTGGAAGGCGAGCTTTGAGGAGGCGGTGCGCGAGGACAAGCAGCTCGAGGCGCACGTGGACAAGGCGATCGAGGACCTCAACCCGCTCAAGACGCTGTCGCTCTTCCGCAAGGTGACGAGCGCAGACTGCGAGCTCCTCGGACTCGACCCGACGGCGGGCAGGCCAGAAGAGTTCCTCTGGCAGTACATCTCGGTGCCGCCCGTCTGCATCCGGCCCTCAGTCTCGCAGGAGGCGGCGACGTGCGTCCCAGCCTTCTCCTCTCGCTTTCCTCGCTCGCCGTGCTCACGCTTTCGGCACATGCAGTAACGAGGACGACCTGACGGTCAAGCTCACCGAGATTGTCTTCATGAACGCCGTCATCAAGACGGGCCTTGCAAAAGGCGTCACGACCCAGAACCTCATGGTGCGCCTCGTCGGTTCCCCTCTCTGTCACGAGCAGTGCTGACTCTGTCCGTCGCCGCCTCAACAGGAGCAATGGGAGTTCCTCCAGCTCGCAGTAGCGACCTACATCAACTCGGAGCTGCCCGGCATTCCCAAGGAGATCGTGCGTCCCGTCTGTGCCCAGGCCCAAATCCGCTCATGATCTGACGCGCTCTGTCTCCTTGCGTAGGGCGCAAAACCGATGCGCGGCCTCTGCCAGCGCCTCAAGGGCAAGCAGGGTCGCTTCCGCGGCAACTTGTCCGGCAAGCGTGTCGACTTCTCCGGCCGCACCGTCATCTCGCCCGATCCCAACCTCATGATCGACCAGGTGCGTCTCGTCTCGCGTCACTCGCTCCGCTGAACACTCACTCACTCACGCGTCGGTCGCAGGTCGCTGTTCCCGAACGCGTCGCCAAGGTGCTCACCTACCCGGAGCGCGTCACGGCGCACAACATCGAGCGGCTGCGCGATGCCGTGCGCAACGGCACGGAGAAGCACCCGGGCGCCAACTTCATCAACCAGGGCGGCGACGCGGGCTTGAAGAAGTTCCTCAAGTTCGGAGACCGCAACTACATGGCCGACAAGCTGCGCGTGGGCGACGTCGTCGAGCGTCACCTCCGCGACGACGAGTGAGTCTCCTCCCTCTAGTCAGCTCGGGTTGGGTCGGTGAGCACCCTCGCTCACACGCTCGCGTTCGCAGCATCGTGCTCTTCAACCGCCAGCCCTCACTTCACCGACTCTCGATTCTCTCCCACCGCGTCAAGGTCCGCCCTTGGCGTACCTTCCGCCTCAACGAGTGTGTCTGCACGCCCTACAACGCCGACTTTGACGGAGACGAGATGAACCTGCGTGCGTTCTCCTTTCTGAGTGCTTCCTGTCGATGCGAGCGAGAAGGACTGACGCCTCGACTCGCTCGCTTGCAGACGTGCCGCAGACGGAGGAGGCACGGATGGAGGCGTTCCAGCTGATGAACATCAAGCGCAACCTCGTCACGCCGCGCAACGGCGAGCCCATCATCGCCGCGACGCAGGACTTCATCACGGGCTGCTACCTCATCACCCGGCGCGACACGTTCTTCAACCGGCAAGAGTTTGTCCAGGCGTGCGCGTACCTGCAGGACGCCGAGCTCGAGATCGACCTGCCGCCGCCGACCATCTGGAAGCCCGAGCGGTTGTGGACGGGCAAGCAGGTCTTCAGCGTCCTCATGCGGCCCAACGCAAAGTCGCAGGTGAACGTCAACCTCGAGTGCAAGAACAAGACGTTCGGCAAGCCCTCGACCGAGTGGCTCGATCACGAGATCAAGCTCGAGTACCCGCCCTTCATGAGCGTCAACGACGGCTTCCTCGTCGTGCAGAACTCGGAGATCATCAGCGGCGTGTTCGACAAGAGCACGGTCGGCGACGGCAACAAGAAGAGCGTGTTTGCCGTCATCCAGCGCGACTTTGGCGCAGACGAGGCGGCAAAGTGCATGAACCGCATGGCCAAGCTCTGTGCGCGCTGGCTCGGTGCGTCGCTCCCTCGTCCTCCGGTCGACCTTGTCCCGTCCGACTCCCGCTGACCCACTCCCGCCCCGCCCACACACAGCCAACAAGGGCTTCTCGATCGGCATCAGCGACGTCACGCCGGGTGAGAAGCTCAAGGCCCAGAAGAACAACCTCGTCGCCAAAGCGTACAAGTCGGCCGACGACAACATTGCGCTCGCCGCCGCGGGCAGGCTCGAGTGCCAGCCGGGCAGCAACGTCGAGCAGACGCTCGAGTCGGTCATCTCCGGAGACTTGTCGCGCGTCCGTGACCAGGTCGGAGAGATTTGCATGGACGAGCTCAGCAGGAACAACGCGCCCTTGATCATGGCCACCTGCGGTTCCAAGGGTGCGCGTGCTCTCCCCCTCTTTCTATCTCTGCTCGAGGACGGAGCGCTGATTCGCCTCGCTTCCGGCCCGCGCAGGCTCCAAGATCAACGTCTCGCAGATGGTCGCCTGTGTCGGTCAGCAGATCATTGCCGGCAACCGTGTCCCGAACGGCTTCCAGGACCGCTCGCTGCCGCACTTCCCCAAGGGCGCCGTCGACCCGCTCGCCAAGGGCTTCGTCTCCAACTCGTTCTACTCGGGCCTGCGCGCGACCGAGTTCCTGTTCCACGCCATCTCGGGTCGCGAGGGACTGGTCGACACGGCCGTCAAGACGGCCGAGACGGGCTACATGGCCCGCCGTCTCATGAAGGCGCTCGAGGACCTGTCGTGCCGGTACGACCAGTCGGTGCGCAACGCGACGGGCGGCGTCGTGCAGTTTGTGTACGGCGACGATGGCCTCGACCCGGCCAACCTCGAGGGCGACGGCAAGCCCGTCGTCTTTGAGCGCACGTGGTCGCACGCGCGCGCGCTCAAGCTCGACACGAACGACAAGGAGGGCCTCCTCCCCTACGAGATCAACGCGCTCGTCGACGAGCGGCTGTCGACGCCCTACTTCACCAACGCGTGCTCGGCCACGTTCCTCAAGGACGTGCGCGACTTCATCGACGTCAACATCGCTCGCAAGGCCGCAGAGTACCGCGAGACGTACGGCATGCCCGGCGCGTTGGAGCCCCTCAAGCGTGGGCAGAGCAGGAACGGCAAGGCCGACAAGGCGCAGCTCGCGGTAGTCAACAACTTGACCAAGGTGACGAGCAAGCAGATCGACGAGTTCCTCCAGCTGTGCTGGACCAAGTACGTCAAGGCCAAGATCGAGCCCGGTGCGTCTGTCTCTCTCTCTATCCTCTGTCGTCTGCGGCTCGCGGCTGACGACCGCTCTTGCCCACGCGCAGGTACTGCCGTCGGCGCCATCGGAGCCCAGTCGATCGGTGAGCCCGGTACCCAGATGACTCTCAAGACGTTCCACTTTGCCGGTGTCGCGTCAATGAACGTCACGCTCGGTGTGCCCCGCATCAAGGAGATTATCAACGCTGCCAAGACCATCTCGACGCCCATCATCACGGCCAAGCTCGTCGAGAACAAGTCGGAGCAGGCGGCGCGCATCGTCAAGGGCCGCGTCGAGAAGACGTTCCTCGGCGACGTGCGTCCTTCCTCTGCGTCCCTCGTTGGGAGGCTGTGGCTGACCCTACTTTCGCTCGCAGATTGCGTCGGTCATCGCGGGCGTGTACAGCCAGGGCCAGCTCTACGTCTCGGTCCACGTCGACATGCGCGCCATTCGCGCCCTCCAGGTGCGTCCTCCTGCGCTGCCCTCTCTTAACCAGCCTTCTCTGACGCGTCCTCACTTCACTCGTCACAGCTCGAGGTCACGCTTGATAGCATCGCCGCGTCCATCTCGAACGCGCCGCGGCTCAAGATCAAGTCGGGCGACATCACGGTCAAGAAGAAGACGCACGAGATCCACATTGTCGCCATGCACAACGCGGAGGACAAGGTGCCCGCCTACCGCCGCATGATGTGGCTGCGCCGCGTCCTCCCCGGCATCACGGTCAAGGTGCGTCTCTCGCGCTCTGTTCGCTCGAGCGGCTTCGAACGAGCTGACACCCCGTCTCTTTGTCTCTCCCTCCCTCCCTGCTCGCGCGTCACAGGGTGTGCACGGGCTGCAGCGCGCCGTCATTCAGCAGAACAGCGACGGCATCAAGGACCTGCTCGTCGAGGGCGAGGGCCTGCGCGAGGTCATGACCACCGACGGTGCGCGCCCACTCGTGCCCCTCCCCCCACTCACCCTCTCGGCTCACACGCTCGTCTCTCTCCCGCACGCAGGTGTCATCGGCCACAAGACGACGTCCAACCACGTCATGGAGGTTGAGAAGGTGCTGGGCATCGAAGCGGCGCGCAAGACCATCATTGAGCAGATCCACTACACGATGGACTCGCATGGTCTCGGTGTCGACCCTCGCCACCTCATGCTCCTCGGAGACGTCATGTGCTTCAAGGTGCGTCACTCTGGCTCTCTCGCTCCCTTCGCTCCTCGTAACTCGCCCGGCTGACCCGCCGCCTGCCTCTCCTCCAACCGCACAGGGCGAAGTCCTCGGCATCACGCGCTTCGGCGTCGCCAAGATGAAGGACTCTGTCCTCATGCTCGCCTCGTTCGAAAAGACGACCGACCACCTCTTCAACGCGTCGTTCAACGCCCGGCGCGACCCGATCCAGGGCGTCTCGGAGTGCATCATCCTCGGCTCGCCGGCCAACAACGTCGGGACGGCCATGCCGGCGCTCGTGCAGGACAAGCCCAAGCTGCCGCCAAGGTACGAGACGGTGTTTGAGCGGCCGGAGAGGGAGAGGGCGGGAGGGAAGGCCGGGGCTGGGAAGGCCAAGGCGAGGGCGTAGGGAGGGAGGCGGTGTGACGTGACGTGCGCAGGATTCCTTCTCTCCTCTCTCTCAGCAGCTTCTCCTTGCAACTCGTGTCCATGTTGTCCCATCAATGTGCTGTCGTGCGACTTCAGAGGCGGCAAGGGCGATTTGAGCTGGGGCACGCGCGTTCTCTCCTGGTCGGCGAGTCGACGACGGCCCGAAGTCGGCCGGCGCTCCGTCGCCCTGCTTTCTGTTCGCTTTCTCTCCCTCGAGAGCGGTATGCGAAAACAATGCGTACAGGTAGCCCCTGCCCTGCTTTACCACGCGATGGCCCCCTCGGGGAGGACTCCCCTCCTGACGTCCTTTGCCTTCTGCTTCATGACCTTCTTGCCATATTCCTTCTCTGCGGCCTTGCGCTCGTTGTAGCGCCTCGTCTGGTTCGCGCGCGAGTAGTACGACCCGCCGAGGTCGAGCTGCGAGACCTGGAGCTCGGGCGGGGCGCCGGCGGGGAGCGAGACGGGCTTGGTCGGGAGGCGGGGGAGCTCGGCGCGCGAGGGGGAGAGGGACAGGGCGGAGAGGTCGGGGATCCAGGTGGGGAGAGAGGTGGTCGAGGTCATGTCGCGCTCGGCTGCGGGAGAGCGGGCGGGACGGGCGGGGCAGGCGGTCACTTTCTGCTCGCGCGCGGCGAAGGGACGCTGACGTGGAAGGAGACGCACAGGGAGTCGACGTCTCGACGTCCTCTTTGGGCCACGGCAGCTGCCTCCAGCCCGACTCGGAGTCGGCGCCGAGCTCAGGCACGAGGACGTAGCGCCTCCACGCAAAGCGGCGGTTCCGCCTGTCCCACGTCACCTTGCTCTTGCGCACGCGCGTCGCCGTGTACTCGTGCTCGCCGTCGCGCACCTGGAGGCGCACGTTCGAGACGTGGAACGGGCGTGCGACCGTGTAGGTGCCGCCGGCGTCGCCGCTGCCGGCAAAGTCGGGCTCGAGCTGCTGCCCCGGGTACTCGGAGAACTGGCGCTTCTTGGCCTGTTGTGATGCAGGGCGTGGTCAGTGGGGAGTGCTTTGGAGCGGGGCAAGAGAAAGGGAAGACGGACGCACGGCGAACTCTGGCTCCTTGAGGTAGACGCGGTTGGTCTCGCGGTCGACGCGGTCGACGACGCCGACCTTGCCCTTGACGTCCTCTGAGCCCTTCACGAGCTTGACACGGTCACCCGGGGCGACGTGCCAGAAGGGGATGCGGTCCTTGACCTGGACGAAGGCGGGCTTTGGGCGGAAGTGGGTCGGGAGCGGGAGCTGGAACTTGCCGCCCTTGACGGGAGGGGGCTTGAGGTGGACGAGGGAGCGCTGCAGGGTGCGGGCGAGTTCGCGAGGCATGGTGCAAGTCGACGAGCTGGAGGAGGAGGGAGGGGGGAGTTAAGAGGAGAGTCTGTCAGAGCACCGGGTGAGCTGACGGGTGCGCGAAGGCCTGTGATGAAGGCTTGTGAGGCTCACTGAGCTGCAGTAGGTCCGGCTGGCGTGCGCACGAGTCGGGAGCCGAGGGGTCGAAGGAAGTTGGCGGGCCGATGAAAGAGATGGCGGCAACGGGGGTTGGTGCGACGACGCCGAGTGCCTGTGGTGTTGACTGAGCTACTGCGAGCACTTTCTAGCCAGCAACAACCTCGGCAGAGCGAGTGGGTGAAGAGCGAGCCCGTCTTGGCCTCGAGCGTCTCGTCCTCTCGCCAGGTTGGCTCCTTTCTCCCTCGCTCGCATCATTTACAACGCCTGCTGCCATCCTGGAGGTTTCCGCTGCTCTCGCTGCTGACTCGCTGTATTCTGCCGTCGCCCCCCGTTCTCGCTCGCGACTCCTGTCTTGCTCCCCGGACCTCCTCGCGCGCTCGAACGCGGACGTCTCTCCTGTCCGCCGGCGACGCTGATCGGGCCCGTGAGCGTCTCTGCTTGCTTTTCCTGCGCTAGTTCCACCTCCACACTCTTTTCTTCCCACACCTCCATGTCACCCTCGTCGAGCGTCACCCTCGTCGACCAGGCGAAAGCCGCGCGCGAAATCATCCTCGGCGTCGCCCATGACAAGCCCGCGTTCAACCTCTTGCAGAACGCGGGCGCCGCGGTCGGCCTGCTCGCCATCGCCCATCGCGAACAAGCGGGCGAGGCGAACCGACTCGCGGCGTCTCTGCGCTTTCACAGCGCCAGCATCATGAGTCGCCGCTCTCCCGACGTTGCCGCCACGAAAAGGTGCTGACCGCCTGCTCTGACCACAGCACAATGTCGACCTCTTGGTGATGCCGCACGGCGACAAGGCCTGCAGCGCCGCCGACACAACGGGGGCAAAGGCGCTGGTCAAGCGTGTTCTCGAGGAGACAGAGTCGCTTCGACGTCGGGTGCGTTTCTTCGAGCCTGTCAGGCGTGCCTGAATGAGCTGACGTGCCACCAACAGGAGTCTGGTGGCTTTCTCGCCGTACTCCAGGACCGCCTGCACCTCGTCAAGGTCGAGGCCAAGCCGGCGTGGCTCACCCGCGCGTACACTTGCCGACTCCAAGGTGCCACCGACGTCACGACTCTGTCTGCTCCGACGCTCCTCCTTCAGCTGGTCGACGAAGTGGCCAAGCGCTTCAAGCACTGGCGTGACGAGCAAGCACGCATGAGCATGAGGTTCTCCAGGACCGGCGTCAAGCTCGCCCAGGAGCGTCTCAACTCTGCATTGTCGACGCTCTACATCTTCTCCCTTCTCCTGAAGAACGTTGGCGACGGAGCGGCCCTCGACATCGACTGGAACCCCGAGGCGTGGAACGCGCTCTTGAACGCGCACCTGGGCGGCAGCCGCGACGCCTTTTCTCGCCACCACCAGGTCGTCATCGCGCTCGTGGCGATCCTTGCGCAGGGCCCTAGCATCAAGCACGACATCGTCGGCGAGTGGGCGGCGTGGCTCGTCCAGCAGGAAGGGTACGGCCCGCCCGTCAGCGAGGTGCCGGCCTCGCAGGTTGCGGCCAGGATGCGTGCGTTCCTCAACAACAAGGTCATGGCCATGATGGTCCGTCGTCCTCACATTCTCTCTACCAGCGAGCCGGGACTGATGGCCCAACTTGGCGCCGCACAGGTTCCCGACCACGCCAGCGAACGACTGCGTCCCCGCTCCAATTCCGCACGACGCCGCGCTGACGCCCGCTCACACAGACGCAGGCCCACTCGCTCGGCAAGCCGCTCCCTGCTGGCATGGCCGTCTTTCACCCGGACTCGGCGAGGCGCCGCGCCTTCGAGGGACGGTTCTAGGGCGTGCGCGCGCGCCTGGTGGTAGGGATCCGAGCGCGGCAGCGCAAGGGCGGCGGGTGGAGACCGGCGACGAGGCGCTTCTGTGTGCGCGCGGTGGAGTAGACGATGGTGGTGGTAGGCCTGTGGACTGGCTGAGGAAGGGGCGCAGGGGCATGCGAACGACGAAGTCCGGCCGTTCAAACGATGCTGTGCGTGCTCTTTTCTCGTCTCTTTCGCTCTCGCGGCCCTCTCAAATCCTGACGCCAACCTCCTGGTGCCTACAGCTCGCAGTGCACGCCCCACACCCGCGCCTTGTCCGCACAAGCAGAGGGGCTCGGTCTTTTGCCTCGTCCTCGTTCCGCTCGCAGAACTTCTCGCGTCGCTTTGGTCGACGTGCGCTCATTTCTCCTGTACATGCCTTCTTGATGGCGCCTCCTGGGGGCTCCACGTCAGCGCCTCCTGTCCGCGCCCCCTGTCCCTCTCGCTCCCTCTCCTCGGATTCTCCGGCAGCGTCGAGCAAGCTCCTCCGTCCTTGCTCTCTTTTTCTCTCTTTCTCGATTATTCTCCCACAGCTTCGTTGGCTCATTGCCTGCCCGCCTGTCAATGTCGACGCACCGCCCGGGGTCCTCAGTCACTCTCAAGGAGCACGCGCTTGCCGCGACGAGCATTGCGCGCGAGCTCTCGAGGGAACAACGCAAGGTCAATGTCACCCTCGGTGCCAGCGCAATGGTTGGCGTGTTGGCCTCCGTGCTCAAGGAGCACACCAGGCTTTCGGCGGTGCCCAGCTCGTTGCACGCTGAGGCGCAGTTTCTCGGTGACCACCTCGTGTTTGACGACCTCATGAGTCCTCTCCTCCTGATGCTCGAGAGAGCTCAGCACTGACATCCCCTCTCTCGGACACACAGCATCGAGTTGCTCGTCGCCAAGGAGTCGCGCAAGCCTGTCAACCTCGACAAGCTGAAGACGGACCTCACTGAGCACTATCGCTGCACGGGCGACTACCACCAGGTGCGGTCAACTCGTGCCTTGTCCTTGGTCTCACGAGACTGAAGTGAGATCCGCAGGAGAACGGCCGCGACGCCATCGTAGTCCGCGACGAGGGTGCTGCCGCCAAGCTCCACAACATCAGCTTGGCGACTGCCCCGCGTTGGGTCCAGCGTGGCGACGCCCTCGACAGCCCTCACATCTACGCACTCCCGCCTCCCGTCGTGCTGCTGTACCTCTTGTACGAAACAGCCGAGGCCGTCAAGTCGGCCGACCAGGCGAGCACGCGCCGCGCATTTACGTTACTCTACGTCTTCTCGATCCTCGTGCACCTCAGGAAGAACGAGGGCGGTCTCCCGGCAATCACCAGCATCGACTGGCGTGCCGCGACGTGGGACCACGTCATTGCCCAGAATGCGCTGCAGGACGACGCGCACAAGTCGCGGTACAGCAGAGTCCTTGACCTCCTCCGCGAGGGTCCGACTGGTACCAGGGCGGGCCTTCCCCACGCCGTGCTGCATGACTGGGCGACGAGGCTTTCTATGCAGACGGGCTACCGCAGCCGGACATCGTCCGAGCGGATCCTCGTCAGGCTCCAGACCTTCCTGGAGAAGGTCACCGACATGCTGGTAAGCGGTTGCCGCTCTTCTATCGCGCAGTAGGTCGCTGACGTCGAGGTCACACAGCTTCCGAACGGTGCCTCACCCGCCGTACGAGCCCTCCTTGTTCCTGGATTAGGCTCGCATTGGGCTCGTTGCGCTGACGCCCGCTTCCATCGATGCAGGCTCATTCGCTCGGCAAGTCGCTCCCTGCTGGCATGGCCGTCTTCCACCCGGACTCGGCGAGGCGCCGCGCCTTCGAGGGACGGTTTTAGGGTGTGCGTACGCGCCGGTGGTAGGGATCCGAGCGCGGCAGCGCAAGGCCGTCGGGCGGGGATGCAGACACGGTGAGAGCGTGCAATGGAGTAGGCTCCGTCGTGGAAGACTGGGCCCACAAGTTTTGAGCGGTGCGGCGAGGGTGAGAACCCCGGCCCGGCGGCGAGAGGGTGGCGGTGCACACAGGCTCCGCAGGCTCCGACGCCAAGTCGAATCGGCGCGTCTCGCCTCGCGGGGTTCCCGGCTACCCGCCTCTCCCCCCTCCTCGCTCGCTATCTCGCTCGATCGCACCACAGCATCAACAGAGCCCTCGCGTAGTCCCCTCGGATCATGGGCCTACGACCCGCAACCCCTGGTGAGCCCCGCCCCGCCGAGCCCACGCCCCTCGAGCGCCTCATCACCTCGCGACTTGGCTCACCCCGATCTGTCTCTCTCTGTGCTCGCTACAGGCACGCTCGTCGTGTTTGCCGCGACCGTCGTGAGTCCTCGACACCTCGCAACTCGGTGCGCGAGCCACTCGCTGACACCACCCGACCGCGCGCAGCTCCTCGTCCTGGTCACGGTCAACGTCCCGCTCCTCAAGACGTTCTACTTCCTCGAGGCCACCGTCAGCACGAGCTCCGTCAAAGGCACCATCAAGCTCGGCACATTCGGCTACTGCGTCGGGAGCAAGTGCACGAGTGCCAAGCTGGGCTACCAGCTCGACATCGCCGACCTGCTCGGCATTGACGGCAAGCTGGGCGACCTCTCCGACTCGGTTCTCCAGTGGGCGACCTACTGCCTCATCCTGCACCCCATCGCGGCCGTCCTGGGCGCCATCTCGGTCGTCTTTGGCCTCCTGGCGCACATGCACAACTTTGCTGGGACGATGCTCAGCACCTGCTTTGCGTCGTTCGCCGGCACAGTGACGCTCCTCGCCTTCATCTTCGACATGGTCGTCTTCATCGTCGCCCAGAAGCGCATCAACAGCAGCAGCGTCGGCGGATCGGCCTCGCTCGGCAATGTGAGCGGTCCCTTCCGCTCTTTTTGCCCCGGCACGTCGCGCTGACTTGCTCTGCTGCACTCAACAGGCCATCTGGATGACGCTCGCGGCCCTCATCCTGTTTCTGATCTCGGGCTTCTTCTTTGGCGTGCGTGTCGTGTCCTCCATCGCCCACACCACCCCCGACCTGACATCATCTCCCCTCGCCTCGCAGTGCGGCACCTGCATCACGCGCAAAAACCGTCGCGAGCAGCAGCAGTCGGACGCGTACCGCCCGATGCCAGACGAGGCGTACGGCTCCAAGCTCCGTGCCGAGGCCGTCCAGGCCGACTACGCCCGCAAGGCCGCGAGCGACGACGCGCACCTGCCCAACTTCCCAGAGCACGTCCCGCTCACTGCGACGCACGCGGTCGACTACGACGACTCGGGGTACCACCAAGGCCAGAACGCGTACCCGCCCCTGCAGCAGCAGCACCAGCAGTACGCGTCGCACGGCAACCTGTCGGCCGTGAGCGCCGGCCACGCACCGGGCGCGCCGCCGAGCCTCATCTCGGGCGTCGGCGAGGGCTACGGCCGCCGCAACCCGTCTGCACCGGGCCAGGCCGTGTCGTTCTCGCCCGAGTCGGCCGCGGCGCCCCTCCCGCCTGTGTCGCCCGTCGGAGGAGGGACGGGCGTCGGCGCGCGGCTTGCCTCAGAGGCGCGCGCGAACCGCGGGCTCGCGACGAGGGAGGACGAGTGGCGGCTTGCGGGTGGAGGTGCGGGTGCGGGTGACGCGTATGACGCGCCGCAGCAGCAGGGGTACGGGTACGGCGACGTGCCGCAGCAGGGGAGCTCGCAGGGACACGCCATGTCGCCCTCGTCGTACCACGGCGGCGCGTACCCGCCCTACCCGGCCGTCGCGTCCTCGCCGCCTCCGCAGCAGCAAGGCAGCATGCCCTACGTCCAGGGCTACCACTCGGCGACGCCCGTGCCCGGCCCGCCCGTCCTCCCTTACCGCCCGTCAAAGTCGCCCCCCGCCCAGCAGCACCAGCAGACCATGTTTGTGCAGAACGCCGACCCGGGCAGCTACGGCGATCCGTACGACGGGCACGCGGCCGCGGGTGCGGGTGCGGGTGCGGGCGAGACGGGGAGCCTCGCACCGACGTACTACACGCATGATCACGGCGCGGGAGGTGGAGGTGGGGGAGGAGGAGGAGGGAGCGGGATGCAGTACCAGCGCGGAGGCGCGGCCGGGCAGGACCCGTATGGCGCGCCGGCGGGGTATGGGAGGTACTGAGCGCGCCGCCTCGGGCGGCGGAGACGAGGGGGGCGGGGGGAAGGCGGAGGAGGGGGGGGGGGGGGGCGACATGGACGATTACTCGTGTACCACTCGTGAAGAGCGGAGCGGGAGAACGGGCGAGGACACGGACAGACACTCTTTGGACGACGCAACGACCCCCCACCCCCTTCCGTGCTTGTAGCCTCTCCTCTTGTGTGAAGAACTCTCGACTGTTTCCGACTTCCCCGCGCACGACTCAGGAGAGCGAACAAATGAGGACATCGCAGGCGCTGATTCATTGCTGCGCCGACGTCGCCGCGTCCGACTCGCCACCGACGACGAGCTTCTTGACGCCCTCGCGAACCTCGTCAAAGCCGGCAAAGAACCTCCGGTTGAAGTCCGCATGCCCAGGCCTCTTGCGCTCCTCTCCCTGCCCCTCCTCCCCCCCCTGCTCCCCCTCCCGAGCCCCCGCGGCCTTGTCCCCCCTCCTCTCAATCCCGCGATCCAACCCCCTCAGCAACCCCTCCGCCTCGACCGCCCTCGTCTTCTCCATCGTGATGAGCCGCCTCCCCCACTTGCCATAGTCCTGCAAGCAGTTGCTCACGAGCCTCAGGCCCTCGACGCGGGGGACGTCGAGCGCCTCGTCGTAGTCGGCGTTGGACGTCGGGAGGAAGAAGACGAGGCGCCCGCCCGGGCGGAGGAGGTACAGCGCGTAGGTCGTCAGCGTCGAGATGACGGCTTGCATGGGCCAGCCGACCGAGGGGGGGACGTAGTCCGGGAGGCTGCGCCGCGAAGAGGAAGGAGGGAGGTCAGGCTTGCGGGTCGTCGGCCGAGACAGCCCCGCGAGCGACGGCGCAAGAGCACGCTGACGCGCGCTCGAGCACCCGCCGCTCGACGCCACGAAGCAAGAGAGAGAGACACGCGCAACGCACGTGTGGTGCAACCCCTCGCTCTCCCTCCCGCGGATGTGCATCGGCTCGACCTCGCGCGCGCCGTCCTCCCTGCCGAGGCGCTTTGCCCCCGCGCGGACGCCGTAGGGCGCTGGGGGGGGGGGGGCGTCGGCAGAGTCGTCAGGGCGCTTGTCACATGCGGGGGTAAAGTGGAAGAGCAGACGCACGGTCTGTGATGATGGCGTCGAAGATCTCGCCGCAGCGGAAGGGGTGTTGCTGCGCGTTCAGAGAGAGTCGCGTCAGGACTGGCTGCCGGCGACAGGAGCGAAGAGGGGGGGGGGGGGAACGACGAACCGTCATGTCGAAAGTGACCGTGTCGACGATGCGGTTCGACGTGCCGTACTGCGCCGCCGAGTGCTTGATGGACGTCTCTGCGAGGCCGATCGGAACGGGAGGGCATCAGCGGACGAGGTGCGCAAAGAGCGACGAGGGAAAGGCGGGGGACCGCACTCTTGCCGCGCAGCTGCCGCCCGTCGATGTCGCTCCCGAACGCCATGGCGCCAAACTCGGCCGACGTGAGCAGCATCGACCCCGTTCCAGCTGTCGCGCATCCTCCTCCTCGTCAGCGCACGCCCACGCGCCTCGCGTTAGCAGAATGGGAGCAGAGGGCAGGGGCCCACCAAAGGGGTCGTAGACGTATTTGCCCGGCGCCGCGAGCGCCTGGTTGGCCATGAGGAGCGACACCTCTGCCTCCATCGACGTCGTGCCGATGTAGGCGCGCTTCTTGAGGTCGTACACGTCCATGAGGTGGCGCGACGAGTCGCAGATCTGCCCTCGCACAAGAGTGGGGG